>CAUYLG010037815.1:0-46072 GCA_963573385.1 Cacajao melanocephalus
TGGCCAATATAGTGAAACCCCGTCTCTACTAAAAATACAAAAATTAGCCAGGCATGATGGCATGCTCCTGTAGTCCTAGCTACTCGGGAGGCAGAGGCAGGAGAATCGCTTGAAACCAGAAGGCAGAGATTGCAGTGAGCCGAGATTTTGCCACTGCACTCCAGTCTGAATGAAAGAGCAAAACTTGGTTTAAAAAAAAATACAGCCTATTGAAGGAGCAGCCACACACAAGAAATTCTGTTCTTCCCACAGTCCATCATATTCATTTTATCCATATTCAGCTTCTCACTTCTATATGTAGAAACACTAGATTTATCATTCCACTTTATTTTTTTTTTTACCTTTCCTGCACTACTCAAATTTCCGTGAAGGAACAAGGGATAAAACTTAATAATAAATTCAACAGGAACATAAGTGGGGAGAACAAGATCCAAACACAGGCTCTCTTGATGTAAAGATGGACCTTTAACCACATGCTATCTATCTATTAAGAAAATAGAGGGTGCTAAACACAAAATTAAGAGTATAGTTGCCTCTGTGTGGCTGATAAAAAGTGAAAGATAAATGCAAAACTATTAATACAGTTCTTATGCTTAAATTAGGTTGCGTGTTTATATGTGTTCATTATGTTAATATGCCACATAGGAAAGGCATTTTAATCAAATATGAAATGATACAATACACTGAGATAACACATTGAAACCAAAAACAAAAATAGGATTGAATATTGGCAGCATCTTTGTAAGGCCTGGCCTTTCACTATGTAAATAGACGTCTTTTAGTTCAAGAAATCACAGAGCTTACACATTCTTAGACAAACAAAAAATAATTCAATGGAATAAATAAATTTTATGTCTTATAAGCAAAAGTCTACTGAGGTGAATTCATAATACTCCATAATAGCAAAAAAAAAAAAAATGCATTCAGAAGTCCTAAATGTATAAACAATAAAAATAGTTAAGCACATAGAATTTATTTATGTTAAAAAGCATCATGTTCATTAGACTTATATAATTCTTGTAGCATCTAATACATCCTAGATAATTCTTATTCCCATTAATCATTGCTAAGCACATTGAAATTTCACATAATTAATAATATTATTTTGTAACCTTCATTTGTATTAGAACTGTTAGTTTGAACTGATGAAGACGTAAAACAAAAATAAACATTCAGGTAAATAATTATTTTCTGGAAGGATCCAACCTCTAAGCTAGCAATATGCATTGATCCTTTCTTTTTAAAGTTATGTTATTATAAGTATTTAAGCAATTCAGATTATAGATCCTGGGTTATGATGCATATCATATTTGCATAAGCTTAATATATTTTAAAGATAACCAAAAATATGTAATACATAATTAAAAATATAAATAAACACATTACTCAACATAACTATTCCTTAAACATTCATTTCATTTAATATAAGTCTTTGCTGCCATAAATGAACTCCCATGAGCTTCCAGAGAGACTTGTTTTATTAAATGTTATAAAGTCTCTGGCTATGACCAATCATAGAAAACTATAGACAGTGTTATAGAAAATGTAAGAAAAAGCAAGAGGTTTTTTTTTATTTTTTTTGTAATTTGATTTTATTATTATGTTTTCATACTCAGAGTAAATCAATAAATTAACATACAACCATCACCCATATTCAACAGTTATCATGATTTTGTTGTTCCTGCTTAAGGTATCCCTGCTCTCTTCTTGCCAAATTATTTTAAAAATATATCTCAGAATGCAATTGTATAACTACATACCTAATGATACATCTCTAGAAAATGCAGCTAATTAGTAATACATTTTTATAAGGTTAATTTATTTTTCTTCAGGATATCGATTCAAATGCTGTTTGTTATTAACAAACCACATCTAGCATATGTTTTACTACATATTTAAGAACATAATTCAGAAAAAAAAAGTCTGACACAGAGTCCATGTTCTATTTTCCTCCTCAACTAATCTACTAAAAGGAAAAAAAATCACACCAATACTTATGACTATTTAAGTTTTGAAATCTATGAAGTATGCTTATTATTGGTTTCAATACATGTTTCCTAACTCATTTCAATCTCTTCTATAATCAAGTGCAAGAGAAAATATAAAATAGACCCTATGATTTAGAAATAAAAGTGGAAAAAAACTAGTCTAGATTTCATAAAAGCAGAGACATATAAAAACCTCAAAATGATAAAGGTCGTAATCAATTAACTGAAATTAAAATTATTTCTTTGAGTTATTTTTGAGTATTCTAATTTTAATTTTTTTGATATAGCAATTAGCACAATGAGTACCTTCTAAAAGCAGAGTCTGAAGTGAATATATATAAATGGTAACATAAGTCTATAAAATAAACAAAAATAAACAAATTACTATTCAATTAAAAATTCAGAGACATTTGGGAGAACATAACAAGTAAGGGAATGCATATAAGCTGAGATAAATCATTTTTGTTACATGAGTGGGAGTTACAGAAATAAATGAAAGATGAGAGATTAGGACATAGAGTACTAGGGTGCCAGTTCATATAAAACTTTATATTAAAGGAATTTGAGCTTTTGTCTAGAACAATAGAAGCTATTGGGAGATTAAAGGGGATTGATATGAAGGAGGTAAATTAGAAGTCTATAGTACTAATCTAAGTGTGAAGTACATGGGAGTCAAAGCTGTTTAGTGGAGTAGGTTGAATCAAAATTGATGACTAAGTAGGTGGTATGTAAAGGAAAGGAAAAGTTCATGATTGTGTCTTGGGTATCTAGCATGGGCACTATACTAATGATGACATACACAGCTACATTCAGGCTTAGTGAATGAGTAGTGGCCCCTGATATGGAGGAAAGTCATGAAATTCACTTGCAAGCTGTGTTCTTAAAACTTCCCATGACATTCATGAAGATTTTAAGAGTCATTTGTTATATCCCATCTTGACTAATACTAAGTTGTTAGAAAAAATGAAATACAATTGTAACAAGAAGCTAAAATAAGTGGTATTGTCTTAATAATGAGAAAGTAGAGCATGAGGGAACTTAAGATCATAGATGATAAAAAGTGTTTCCCCCAGTCCCACTCCCAAGAAGGGAGAGGTGGGGATTATAAAGAATGATTAATCGCCCGCTGCAGTGGCTCAGATCTGTAAACCCAGCACTATGGGATGCCAAGGTGGGTGGATCACCTGAGTTCGAGAGTTTGAGACCAGCCTGACCAACATGGAGAAACCCCATCTCTACTAAAAACACAAAATTAGCCGGGCATGGTGGTGCATGCCTGTAATCCCAGCTACTCGGGAAGCTAAGGCAGGAGAATCGCTTGACCCCGGGAGGCAGATGCTGCAGTGAGCCAAGATCATGCCACTGCACTCCAGTCTGGGCAACAAGAGTGAAACTCCATTTCAAAAATACATACATACATACATACATACATACATACATACATACATACATAGTTTATATGATCTTCCCAGAAAACAAAGGCAGAGTTTAATCATGTAACTTCTCTGACTATTAGTATATGGTTCATTCAAACTGTCTGACCAGTAGTCTTTCAGAATTACCAGTGAT
This sequence comes from Cacajao melanocephalus, assembly GCA_963573385.1. Classification (NCBI taxonomy): domain Eukaryota; kingdom Metazoa; phylum Chordata; class Mammalia; order Primates; family Pitheciidae; genus Cacajao; species Cacajao melanocephalus. The sequence goes on from CAUYLG010037815.1 coordinate 3,558, forward strand.
CAGTGGTTTCTATGTACTACACTTTATATTTTACCTTTCTAAATGGGCTATGTGCATTACATATCTTATCTCATTTATCTTTTAAACAACTTTAAGAAGCTAGTAGTATTATTAGCTCGATTTTGCTGGTGAGAACCTTGAGATGTAGAGATTCGGAGTAGCTAGCATTTGGTATAACTCTAATTTAAGTTTACTTGTGTCTTATTATAATATTAGTTGAGTATGTGCCTTTGTACTGTAATGAGTATCATTCTGAATATACAGCAGACTGTATACAACTGTGATTAGTGATGACAGGGAGAAATTGAGACAATATCCGATTTTCCTTGCTTCTGCCTTTCATCTTTCTACATGTGTCTCCTTTTGTTTGAGCCTATCTGGAAGCCAGCTTTCAGAAAGTCTGAGATATATTCTCTACAATGTTCATCCCTGCTGTCTTATGACAGCAGGGCAGAGTGGGGAATAGGTTTCAGGAAAAATAGACCCATCGTCATCACAACATTCAGGTAGAAGTGTAAAAACTGCAACTGAATTTATGAGTGTGGAACTCAGGATAGAGAAATGGCATGAAAACATAAATTTGGGAGTCATTAGCATTTACATTTCATGTAAAGCCATGAGATTGGATGAGATAACCAAAGGCAGAAGTGCAAGAAAAGATAAATGGGGAGGGGAATAAAATACTGAGACCTGGGCATTCCAACATTGAGTCTTAGGAATAGAAGAAAACAGAGAAAAGAAGAAGAGTAGACACAGAACATGAAACCAAGTCAAATGAAGATGGTATTATGAGAATAACTTACTTCAAATGCTGCTGATAAATCAAGTACAGTGAGAAAAATAACTGGAAGATGACAAAGTAGAGGACAGGTTTAATTTGAGTACTGAAGGGCAAAAATCTGTATGGAAGTGAATTAAGAGAAAATGTAAGGAGCAAATGACATAGTGAGTGTAAATTATTATTTTGAAGAGTTTTGGTAAAAAGGGATCAAATTCCTTGATAGCATCTGACAATGAAAATGGGGAAAATGAAGAATACTAGTTGCTTATTTGCTTTTATTTTCTAATATGAGAGAAATAATAACATATTTGTATGATCATGAAATGACTCAATAATGAGGTAAAATTTATTTTGCATAAGTTAGGTAAGTACTGAAGAGTATCGTGGATAGCCTGTGTAGTCAGAAAGAGTTGATCAACAGGCAAAGGTATAAGCTTGAGGTAGGTGTATACACATTTCATTTCTGGCAGTAGTTTTTTTTAAGGTGAGGTTTCACACTGCAAGGAGCCATTTGGCAATATTTGGAGACGTTTTCTGTTGTCACAATTTGTGAATGTAGTTACTACTAGCAACGAATGGGAGAGGCTACGGATGTTGCAATACACAAGACAACCTTTCCAAAACCCCATCCCAAACATAGTATTATCTGGCTCAGTTTGTATTAGTACTAGAGAAAAAACCATGGCCTATTAATATGTAGGATGAGTACTATGTAAGTTTAGATACTGGCATTCAGCATATGTAGTAGTGGGAGTCTGCATACCTTTCCTCTTGATTATTATTTACCTATTTATTTATTTACTGACACAGGAAACGAAGTCATCAGCTGACACTGAGATTGAAGAAAAATATGTGAGAGGTGTGAAATGAAAAAAGAATCTATAAGTTAATTTTAACATGTGAGGAAGAAGGCGACAGCTAATGGAATAAAAATGGGATTGTTTGACTGCATTAAAGGCACATTTGCTCTTCAAGGTTGTGGTTTTAAAGAGATAACAATCCACAAAATTTGGTCATGTGTTTTTCTCCAACTGCAGTTAGTTGTATTAAACCAGTTCCAGAATTGATGGAGACATGCATGAAAGTAGAGCTATAGTTTTGCTGAGTCAGTCATGTTTAATAGCTGAAAATTTATTTGATGACCCAGGGTGAAACAAAATGTTCAAAAGACTGAATATATGAGATAATGAAGCATATTTATGAAATAGCAAATGGTTTTTTTGTAAAGGTAGATTATTGGATGTATCTTGAAGAATAAATAACAAGCGTGAATCAAATATTTATTTATGAAATTGGCAGAGTAAATAATTAAAATCAAGTTTTAATGATCAGATTGCCATTTTGGAGTAATTATAATTACACTACAGTGAAGAAAAGTTTGAAGAACTTATAAAAAAGGAAACTATTGTTTTAAATTAATGCACTGGTCTAGCAGCTGTGATTTCATGAAGATGATTTCACAACTATAGCAGTAACAATAGGAATATTGAGGACAAGAATGTTGAGAACAGGAATTAAAGAGAAATTTATTGGGTGAAATCAACTAGGTTTTTAGAATCATTGTGATTTATGTTTAAGAAAGAATATGTGATTTCTAGTCAATATATAATGATGCAAATTTAACACATAAGAAATATGAATAGTAAAATAGTATTCTACCTTAAACACATTGCTAGACCAGGTGAGGGAGTTCTGTAGAATAGATTCAAGAATAGTGTGGAAAGGGATGGTACCTCCTGATCAATTTTCTCCCCTGATGAGGGCAGGTGTTGGGAATACTCCTGAGAAGTAAAGAAGACAGGTGTTCTGGTTTACTTTTTCTGTAAACATATTATTGCAAGTTTCTTGGAAAATAAAGTAAATCGCTTTTGGTAGCAAAAGAATCATTCTTCATAAGATGTTCTTAGCAGACCATGCAGGGTTGTCTAAAATTGCTTATGAAAAATAAACCAGAAATCAATAAATGTAGGGTCATGATTCCCAAGAAAATGTCATGTGAGCTGTGTTGCTATGTAAGTCAAAAGGAGATGGTTTGTAACTGAGAATACACCTGAATAAGTAAAGCAACTGCACATTTTACTTAGAAACCAAATCTAGAAACAGACCAGAGAACATTCAATGAAGATGAAAGGACCCAGATCTCTCCCCACTTAACCCATACTTCATTATTTTATCTTCAAAATTATTCAGAAAGCATGATACTGAGTAAAATCTTCAATCTGAGTCCAATTTGCCAATTCAATGCTTTTTGTGGATTCAGATTGTCACCGTGAGCAGGATTATCTTTTAGACCCACACATCATAAGGGCTGTTTTCTTTTTCTGTAAAAAAGGCGATAATGGGAAAAATATGAGAATTCATTCTCAGAATAGTTGGCTATCCATTTTCAGTATGAGGTAGTGGAAGCTTTGAGGCAGGTTATTGAAGAAAAGTCTTACCATTGAAATCTGGGGGCCATAGACTACAGTCTGGGAGCACAGCTCCAGGGAGTAGTACATGGACAAAGGGAAATTGGCTCAAAACCCCACTGACTGACTCTTGCTAACCTATCTGTAAAAGCTGACCTTTTTTATAGTGGAAGAGATAGCGGAAGAAAAGGCTGCAAGATTACATGTTTTTCACTGGAAAACCTTCTTATCCCTCTCTGGCTTCTCGGAGAGATTTCATATATCCTTAGAAATGACCCAAAATATTGATTATTTGAAAAACTATTTATGTTAACTGGAGGCCAAGGTCAGGTGATGAGTGAAAACTATTTATTATTAAAGAACAGAATATTCACTAATGGAAGACTGGTGAATTAACATGGCCATGGATTCTTCAAATTAATAATGGTGGACAAGTTGCAATTCTATTATTATCTGACGTAAAGGAATATTCATGTTCATGACTAATCATTAAGTGACTGTAAACTTTTGAAAAAACGCTTCCAAATATTGTGACAGCATATCTGCTGCATTTGTTATGGTGAGATTTGTCAGGCCTATGCTGAGAAGTGTAACTGCTACAACCCTTCCCCAAATCGCCAATCGGATTCTCCTTTTCACATAACGGGAATAATACAAGTTTAAATGTTGACAGGCTTTGTATTTTTCAGAGACAAAAAAACCTTAGTTAATGCTATTGATATAAATAATAAGAGATACAGTGAATGGGATAAGCTAATGCTTCTCTGTCTTATAAGACTTATATAACCTTGAGGGCCAAATATATATATGTTCAGAGAACAGTGACAAACATACAGATTTCGTTATTAGACACGGGATTACAGGGAGAAAAAACATTTCTATCATGTGCACAACAGGGATAAATTAAAAATCAGAAGAGAAAATAGAAAAGCACCTCACTTAAATTAATTTACTTTTGAAGAAAAGATAAATAGGGTTTAAAAAGTAAGCCTTGATAGGAGTTTTAATAGGAAAGTAAAAGCACACATTATCAGTTTTTGAATGGGAGAAGAGGAGTACTGTAGCCCTCACCCATCTCTTAAAGAATCACAGAAAATTTGCTTTATTTATTATGGCTGAAGGAGTTCAAATCCAATTATGAGGATGGTGATAGAGACAGAATATACTTGAACAGGGGGCTGAGTTTACTGCCTTAATTAAAGCCATAGAATCTGAAAACAAGTGAATAAAAAACTGATGTCTGTTCACTCCAGCCCCATTCATGGATCTAAGGCCATATATAATAGTTCGAACAAAGTTACCTGGGGTAGTATTCAAAGTTTCTTATCATTGTTATGATGCAGAGCAGAATTTACAGTAGCCCATATGGAAGATGGGAAAGAGCCTCATACATGCTCTAAGTGAAACCTGGAGTGCATGGAGAAACATCAGGGAGGAAACCAAGGTAGGATGAAGTTACAGGTTGGAATGTGTGGTTGGAGAGAATATTACCTGCTTGTGCTACCTTTACATAAATGCCAGATTACAATGGGTATTAAATATGAATGAGACATTGCCATCTTTGTCTTTTCCACAGAGGATGGTGACTAAGCTCACTCTACACTAAATTTTAATTATCCTTGCAAAATGGGAGCCTTTGGGATTGCTCAAGTTCTCCCAAGTTCTCCACATTAGTAAACATTAAGCAATGCAGAATTCCAAGGAGGCAATAAGAGACTACCCTTGTAATTAAGGAAATGGTTCAGAAGGAAGTTCCTCTCCCCACATTAACTTCCTTTTAGTAATTTTAACTTGTCAATATGTAGGTAGACCCTGGATATTAACAGTAGTGTATCAGGGTGGTTCATTTGCATGCTTTAGCTGTGCCTGATATGATGAAGAATCTACAGAAAATAGACAAGAGGCTCTGATATGTTATCAAGGTTAACTACATAATTCATACAGCTGAGTATAAATTAAAAATACATGGGTACTTAACTCAAAAATTTTTTAAGAATTTCAAGATAGCTACAACAGAGCATTAAACCAATCTCAGAGGCATCCTAAGATCTTTTTTTTTTTTTTAATTTCAAGTAGGCACAATTTTAAACTTTGCAGAATAGAAACAAGTATATGTTTACTGTCTTATTATGGATTTTTAAAAATTCATTATCACATTGCTGTAATCTGATAAAGAAGAATAACCTAAAAGATAGAATTATATACAACTTTCATGCTACAATGATAATTTTCTTCTCAGAGCAAAAATCAGGAGAGGAGTTAAGGACCATAGTCACCCACATTACAAATAGAAGCTGGCTGATGAATCCAACTAGAATTTAAGGCACAGCCCAATGCGCAAAATTCCTGGAAATTAGTAAGATCAACTTAGGGAATTCCTTAAACTGTGAGAAGTAATTTATCTTTCATAGCACCTGCCAATAAGCAATAAACTTAGACACTGTGAAGACTGTTCTCCTAACAATCTTGTTTACCCATACTCACAAAGTAACTGGAAAGAATTCAGAATGTGAATACAGCATTGTAGTAGTTTCCTAGGGCTGCTGGAACAAATTACCACAAACTGGGTAGCGTAAAACAACAGAAATTTATTATTTCACAGTTCTGGAGGCTGTAAGTCTGAAGCCAAGGAGTCAGTAGGGTCACACTTCCTCCAAGAGCCACAGAAAAAAATCTTTTCTTGCCCCTTCCTAGGTCTTACTCTTTCCTACAAATTTTTAGAGCTTTTTTACTTATAGATTTATTACTCCAATTTCTGCTTTCACTCTCTTCTCTGTGTGTCTTCTCTTATAAAAACACCTCCAGTCTGTGGAATTAGGACCCTCCTTAATCTGGTCAGAGCTCATCTTAATTATATGTGCAAATTTCTAAAGAAGGTCACCTTCTGAGATTCTGAATGAATAATTTTAGGAGAGCACTAATTAGCTCACTACAGGTACTCAGCAGAAATAAGCATTAAAAGTACTGTGGTAGGTGGTAGCACAGGCAATAACATTTGGCCCTTATGATCCCATCCAACTGGTCAGATGATATTAGAGCCTACCCGAACTAGAACCCCTTAGGAAAAGTTAAATGGGACCACCAATTTAGACTCCTCAGGAGTTTGACTCAAAATCTGCCTGCGGCAGCTGCTTATTATAATCCATTTGAAAGACACATGCTGTTGCACTGAATGACACAGCCAATGTCAACAGGAAGGACCAGCTACATAACTTTTGTAACCCAGTGAAAAGTGAAAAGCAAGGACCCTTGCTCAAAAACTATTAAGGGTTCATTTAGTGAAATCAATGCATCCTGAGACTAATATGAGAAGTAAGTCACAAAACCCACTATGCCTTACTAGGATCTGGAGGTAGTAAAGAGGGAGTGAAGGAGAATGCAGTAACATAACTTTTTATCTTTCCCACCTCTAATACTTTTATTTGGCCTCTCATGGTGATCCCAAACTCAGTTTTAAGTGAAAGAGAAAGTTTATACAATACCCAAGACATGATATATTTGTGTCATTTATTTGACTGTGCCTTTTCTGAAAGGTAGTTTGTGGTGGATCAAAACTTCCCTCTATGTAACCAAATTAGGGCTAAAGGTGAATGTAGCTGCATTATCAAGCAGAAGAGACACTTCTGAGGTCCTTGGTCTATCACACATAATGCTTGTTTGACAACAAACTCCAATGACACAAGTTTACCTATGTAACAAACCTGCACATGTACCCTCTGAACTTAAAATAAAAGTTAAACAAACAAACAAATAAGGACCCTTTATTTATACTAGTAAGGTTCTAGTTGTTGGTTGTATAGGCAAACATTATGCGTAATTAGTTATACAGCTTGATATTGGGAGGAAGTGTTTGGAAACAGGGTAAAATCATAGCAGATGGGAAAGATGTTGATAAGTAGATTACATTACCATGGAGGGAAATCATTACAATATTTTCATGCAAAAAGCTCAGGGTAAGGATATCATACTTTTCTGATTACTGCAGAAAAGGGAAATTGGACTCCTAATGATTTGGATGTTCTATCTGTATAATTTGAATAAAACATGACAAAGTGCCCCGTGACAACTCAGCTTCTGGGTAGTTGGCTACAGTTATCACTCAGTTTCTAGGTTTTGTTTACTCTTCTAGATTTTTTTTTCCAGAGAAACAACCCATGAATTGTACAGAGCAGAGGATGCTGTACAGTAGAATTTCTGCACCCTATATGGCCATAAATCAAAATGATACATTGCTACAACAGCCCCCTGGTTATGATAGAAAGCAGATAGTGGCTGCCTGTCTGGTATGTCACAGCTTGATCTGATCTGTTGCTTTGAGCATATCAGTGAGAATGTAAATTGAATTAATTTAAAGAATATGAAAATAAAACCTAGAAAGCCTCAGAGAAGGTGAATTTAGGTTCGATTTAATGGTTTAAAATTATAGATAACTCCCTCAAGAAGTACATAGAGGACATTTAAGGGAACCCCATGGCACAGCCCAATAAAATGATATCTGGTGCTAGAATATACTTAATTGAGAATTTCATGAAGCACATTATTTGGGGGTGTAGACAATGCTTTCAAACTATACACATTTAATTAACATATAATATGAACAACATGAGTGGCAAGTTAAGCACTGGCCCCTTTGCCAGGCATTTTGAAATAATGATGACAGGATTTGGTCATGCAGTGTTAAATCTAATTGAAGTAGTGTTCCAGGAGGCCGATCATTATGATAAAAATGACTTGCTACTTCAAATAGGGACACTAGAGGACGCTGTTTTTAGAGGACTTAGTTGTAGCTGGAAATTAGTTTGGTTTAAGGCAATGCTTGAACTGAAGGCATTGAATAAATGATGACTTCCATTCTTATTAACAACACTAAGATTAACTTCATACCTTCAGTCAGGAAGGACTATTGGATATATTAATCACTATGGAATATTATGTCTTTAATGTTGAGCTAAGGAATTCATAAAGGAACAAGCTCAAGAAGTAAAATTACAGAAAAAAACATGTTTAGTCTAAGTCAGTGCAAGCTTTCACTGAACACTGTGACCTTTGATGTTGTTCTCTGAGAGCCCAGGTAATATGGATAAAAAGAAGTTTATCTCCCATGTGTGGAATTCATAGAAAGTGGATGGATAAAGAACAATCCTCTGACATCTGTGGGCCATGGGGTGTGGATGGGCTTTTTTACATAATGACCCCTGAAAATTAGTGTTTGTACCAACCTGGAATATGCCTAAAATTCAATTCATAGAAACAAATTTTTTCAGAAAATTTGATTTGAGAAGAAAAAATATGTGTTCAATTAAATACTTCCACAGGCCCATGGAAAATGATGCAAGTAATTGAGGTTGATGGAGGAAAAAAGTAATTGAGTTTGTGAATGAACATCAAGAGACCTGTAAAAGAAGATGTTAATGAGTAACATGCCTTGTGGAGGGAATTCCTACTCTATATTGGATGGTTTAAATCAAGGTCAGAGTATTAGTTGGCTTAAGTGAAACATTGCAGAAAATGTTGAAAGCCAATAATGATAATACACTAGTAATATTTGGTACTAAGATGTTGACTAAGGCCAGAGAGTAGATTGAGAAGGAAAGGGTCTTTGATTCTTTCTGATTACTGAGAGGCCCTCCCAGGACCCAAATAAGGCAGGAAGCCCAGTTTGCTTGTACAAACATACTAATGACAGCTCCTGACATTGGTTTGAATGCTTTTTGCTAGCAGGAGAGTAATTATCTATCACAGAAATGCTTTTAGCAGAATGTGATTTGTTGTTTAGAATTGCTTATGGTTAACAAAGCAGAAGTCTGTGGATTTATGGGACTCCCTGGAAAATATCACATATACCACATATGTAACTATCTGCATAAAAATTAATATATTTGATAATTGAGACAGGTATCTCCGTGTAAATAAAGCGTCTGCATACCTCGCTAGGAGTCTCATCTATTTGCCTGGGCAAGGGAGTATCTAATGACAGAACCAAGGATCCGAAGAATCAGATTAAGGGATCTAAAGAATTTTCTGATTTGCTTATGCCTAATGATTATCTCAGTTCATGAAATTACTAGTAGAGCTTTACATTTTGTAAGATCCTAGATTCTTATAAGTCTAATGTCACAATCCAATCAGTTTTTCCTATGTCAAGGAATCATAGAATTCATTCACAACTCTGAAATGTTTTATGTATAATGGAATTCATTCAGGACTCTGAAAAGTTTTAATATTCTGGGGTTAGGGTAGATGAGGAGTCTCCATATGATTTATAAGCATGTAAGGAGAAATAGTAAAAGAAATTGTTTTAAAATTAAAAGACGAACAGAAATTCAAAAAGTAAGTTATAACAATCAGGTTAAACAACAACAACAACAAAAGCATCTATCAGTAATCATGATTGAGTAGAAGAGCTAAGAGAGTTGTCAGTGGTAAAGGAATAAATATTATCTCGTAAGATAGAGTGATTGTATTAGTTCATTTTAATACTGCTGATAAAGATATACCCATGACTGGGCAATTTACAAAAGAAAGAAGTTTATTGGACTTACAGTTCCACATGGCTGTGGAGGCCTCACAGTAATGTCAAGCAGGAGCAAGTCACATCTTATGTGGATGGCAGCAGGAAAAAAGAGCTTGTGCAGAGAAATTCCCATTTGCAACACCATCAGATCTCATAAGACCCATTCACGATTATGAGAACTGCATGGGAAAGACCCACGACCATGATTCAATCTTCTCCCACCAGGTCCCTCCCACAACATGTAGTAATTACGGGAGCTACAAGATGAAACTTGGGTGGGGACACAGAACCAAACCATATCATTCCATCCCTGGCCCCTTCCAAGTCTCATATCTTCATATTTCAAAACCAGGCATGCCTTGCCAACAGTCCCCCAAAGTGTCAACTTATTTCATCATTAACTCAAAATCTAAAGTTCAAAGTCTCATGTGAGACAAGGCAAGTCACTTCCACCTACGAGCCTGTAAAATTAAAATCAAGTTAGTTACTTCCTAGATACAATCTTCCTCCTGGCTGCCTTCGTGGGCTGGCACTGAGTGTCTGCAGCTTTTCTAGGCACACAGTACAAGCTGTCAGTGGATCTACCCTTCTGGGGTATGGAAGACAGTAGCCCTCTTCTCACAGCTCCACAAGGTGGTGCCCCAGTAGGAATTCTGTGTAGGGGCTCCCACCCCACATTTCCCTTCTGCACTGTCCTAGCAGAGGTTCTCCATGAGGACCCCACCCATACAGCAAACTTCTGCCTGGGCATCCAGGATTTCCAAACATCTTCTGAAATCTAGGCAGAGGTTCCCAAACCTCAATTCCTGACTTCTGTGCACTTGGAGGCTCAACACCATGTGGAAGCTGCCAGGCTTGGGGCTTGCACCTTCTGAAGCAGTAGCCTGAGCTCTCTGTTGTGCCCTTTCAGCCACAACTAGAGTTGCTGTGATGCAGGGCACCAAGTCCCTAGGGTGCACACAGCACAAAAACCCTGGCCCCACCCCACAAAACCACTTTTTCCTCCTAGGCCTCTGTGCATATGATGGAAGAGACTGCAGTAAAGACCTCTGACATGCACTGGAGACATTTTCCCCATTACCTTATGCAAATTTCTACAACCAGCTTGGATTTCTTCTCAGAAAATGGGATTTTCTTTTCTATTGCATTGTCAGCCTGCAAATTTTCCAAATGTTTATGCTCTGCTTCTCTTATATAACTGAATACCTTTAGCAGCACCCAATTCATATTTTAAGCACTTTCCTGCTTAGAGATGTCTTCTACCAGATACCCTAAATCATCTCTCTCAAATTCAAAGTTCCACAAATCTTTAGGGCAGGGGCAAAATACCACCAGTATCTTTGCTAAAACATAGCAAGATTCACCTTTACTCCAGTTTTCAACACATTTCTTATCACCATCTAAAACCACCTCAGCCTGGATTTCATTGTCATATCACTATCAGCATTTTGTTCAAAGCCATTCAACAAGTCTCTAGGAAGTTCCAAACTTTCCCATATTTTCCTATCTTCTTCTGAGCCATCCAAACTGTTCCAATCTCTGCCTATTACCCAGTTACATTGTCACTTCCACATTTTCAGGTATCTTCATAGCAGCCCCCATTCTACTGGTAACAATTTACTGTATTGTTATTAGTTTATTTTCTATATCACTTCATTTTCATACTGTTGATAAAGACATACCCACAACTGGGAAATTTACAAAGGAAATTGTTTGTTGGACTTACAATTCCACATGGCTGGGGAAACCTCATAATCATGGTGGAAGGCAAGAAGGAGCAATTTACATCTTACATGGATGGCAGCAGGCAAAAAAAGAGCTGCTTTTAACACCATCAGATGATGTGAGATCCATTCACTGTCACAAGAACAGCATGGGAAGACCTGCCCTCATGATTCAATCATCCCCCATTGGGTCCCTTCCATAACACATGAAAATTATGGGAGCTACAAGATGAGATTTGGGTGGGGACACAGAGCCAAACCGTATCAGTAATTATTTAAGATTCTTTAGAGAAGCCTAACTGTTCAAGGAAGGCGTGTGATGACAAAGAATAATAGCTACATAGAATTATATGGCATGAGCTTGAGTGGATCCATATTTTGTGGGATCTACAGCACATTCATTTTGGAGGTCAGTGTTTGGGGCTCTTTGTTTTTTGTTTGTTTTGTTTTGTTTTGAGAAAGAGTTATGCTCTTGTTGCCCAGGCTGGAGTGTAATGGCACAATCTCAGCTCACTGCAACCTCTGCCTCCCAGGTTCAAGTGATTCTCCTGTCTCAGCCTCCTGAGTAGCTGGGATTAGAGGCATATGCCACCACATCTGGCTAATTTTGTATTTTTAGTAGAGATGAGGTTTCTCCATGTTGGTCAGGCTGGTCTCAAACTCCTGACCACAGGTGATCTACCTGCCTCAGCCTCCCGATGTGCTGGTATTATAGGAGTGAGCCCAGCCCAAGGGTTTGGGTTTTATTGTTTTTTTTTTTACTTTAGATTTTGGGTTACACGTGCAGATCACGCAGGATTGTTGTATAGGTACATAAATGGCAAGGTGGTTTGCTGCCTCCATCCCCCCATCACCTATACCTGGCATTTCTCCCCATGTTACCCTTTCCCACCCTCCCCATCCACCACTGTCCCACTCCTATCCCCTCCCCAGCAGACCCCAGTGTATGATGCTCCTCTTCCTGGTTTGGGGCTCTTTAAGCAAGAAAACAAAACTACAAACTCAAAAGTGGAAACTCAAATGCAAATGAGATGGCGGGAAATGTAAGCCACATTAACTTAGGACAAGAGAACAAAAGCTGATAAACATTTTCTATAAAGGGCACCATAGTAGATACTTTAGGATTGTGGGACATACTGTTTGTTTTGTAAATATGCAACATTGCCTTTATAGTGCTTAAGTAGCTGCAGGCAATATGTAAAGGAATGCCTGTGGCTGAATTTCTATAAAATTTTATTTCTAAAAAACTTTAACAGCCTGGCTTCGGCTCATTGGCTATAGTTTGTCTACCTGAGGCTTAATATATCTGCCTCTATTCATAAGTAAGATTCTGCTTGTGTTTTGACTTTGCTATGTGCTCAAGGAAGGTAAGTAAAATTAAAATGCAAAGGAGAAGAAAGTGGAAATAACAACAAATTCCTGGTGACAACATATTTGTGAACATGGATGATGAGAAGTCCTCCTATCTTGTGAAATGGAAAGAAAAAAGGCTAAGAACAGATACAAATTAATGCTAGCAACTATAAAATAAGAGAATAACATTATTCTGGGAAATAGAAGACAAAGTACTTCTGCTAAGAATGGAAAGACCAATATGGACTGGAGTATTTGAAAACTGGGTAGATATTTGGAATATCTGTTGTAGAGGGAAAAAAAAAGAAAGAGAGAAAAGAAACAGATCAAAAAGTCAAATAATTTGAAGTGATTATATGGAAAAGTGATCTCCACACACAGTTTGTATCATTAACAAAAGCATCTGACCAAGAGAGTACACTCTGTGTCTTGGGTCAAAAGTTTTAATTTAAATTTCATTGTTCAGATTTAGTGCTTATTTCTAATTCATACAAAAGTGCTGTCTTGCCCTACAAAATGCTATACTTTTTGTTATTCAGAAATGTTGAACTTTCTTTGCATGAGATTTTTATTATTTGACATAATGATTCATTTCACTCGACGTGTTTATCTTATCCAGATTACATAGAAATTAACCCATTTTAACTTTGTCTGTTCTATATATGTGTTTTAGTAATAAGAAATTCAGCAGGGTATGCATATGCAACATGAAATGAACAGATGATAGAGTATATTTGCATAAATATAAAGACTTTTTAAATGTTATAATAAACACTATCAAAAATATAATTGGTCTTAAACTGTTTTTAAAATGCCAGTGTGCCATATTTAATCTAAGACCATAATCATGTGAAAAATAAACATTTCTTTAAGTTTTGTAAAAGACTAGTTGTAAAATATTTCCCTGTAAATTAATTGGGAGAATTTCATAGTGTCTTATAATTAAGCTGCCTCTAAATATGCCTGAACCTTCATGCAAACATCTGTGAATATGTGTCTCCATGTGTTTCAGCACGATGAGGTAATTTGAATTCAGCAAAAATTTTAATAGCGTAAGTTGAAACAGGAATTATCCTAAGGGAATCTGGTAGAAATGCATTAAGGAACAGATGAGCTATAGAGCTATATCTATTTCTTTCATGCTTTAGTGTAGTAAGTAATTGTTCATAGCCAAACACTTTATGAAGATAAATGATTGAAATAATGAATGACCCAAAGATGTCCAAGAACACATGAAAATAGAAATGCTTTGTCTTGAAGAATGTCTTAATATAGTTATAATCTGAATGTAAAAATTGTAGCTGAAAATATTCTAAAAATCACAAGAAGCTGCATTTAAGCTGTGCTGTGGCATCCATTCAAAACATTTGAAAGCATTTGTTTTCTGAATTGCACCCAACATAAAGCTTTCTCACACAGAATGAAACAGAAGTGAGCATCAGTCACACTTCCAACATGCATACATTTTGTTCTAAAAGAACAGCTGTTACTTGATGAAAAGTCCATGAAAGATGCCCAGCATTTGTTTTTAAAAAGTTATCACCCAAACAAGAATTGTTTGGAAGCAGATGTTAAAATCGAGAGTGGTCTGTTTATTTCAGTTGAGAGTGTTATAAAAATGTTAATAAGGTATTTTTATGTCTATTACCCGATTATATTTGACTCTTTAATGTGCTTTTTGTTATAATTGGCTGTTGTTTCTATAGGGGCATTATTAGCATTAGATCACTGAAGAATAAATAAAGTGAGCAAGAATACTCTCTTTGTCACCAGATTACTGAGCTGGAGTGGAGATAGGTGGAATGGTTTTACAGATGAATTACAGTGAAAACTTTGAAATACTAATAATCTCTTCTGTGTTGAGAAATAACCTACTAATTATTAACTTAATAATTATCAACTCAACCAAGGAACTACACTACCTAAAAGGTGATTCATTTTACCACTCCTAGACATCCAAAGGAGACCATGATTCTCCAGTACTTGAATACACTGCTACCCATGTGATGCCTGCACCCATAAATTCTGACGAGTTTCAGTCATTCAGCATTCGATATGTAATTTTTAAAATTACATAAGTAATATCTTCTCCTTATAGAGAATTGAAACTTTTCAGAAACAGTTAAAGCCTAATTTGAATATTGCCAAAATCCTGTCCTTTTTCAGAGATGACCAGTGTTTCCGATTTGGTGTGTATTTTCCCCAAATACAGTGAATGCATTTACAACCATATGTAGATCAATTTATTCTAGATATAAGCATTTGCTTTGTGAATCTGCTTTAATACATAGCTCAAATATATAGCTCAGTTTAAAACTTCTCTTTTTCTATTTAACAATATACCTTAGAAGCCGTGCCATAATATTAATATTAAGATGAATAATAATGAAATTAATAATACTAGTCAATTGGTTGCTTATTATGTAGTGGGTACTTGGTGTGACATATGGATTATGTAACGCAATCATCATGACAACCTAATAAATTGGCAATGCTATTATCTCCATTTTACAGAAGAGAAAAAAAAAAGATTTGTAAGTACTTTGCTCAGGAGTGTTACAGGAAAAGCAAATGATTCACATCCAGATATTCCGCTTTCAGAGACTGTATTCTTCACTATTATGTCACAATAGAGGCACTGTAGTCTGCATGATAGTTCAACTATTTTTATTTGCATTTATATACTGATGAATATTTAGAGTATTTGTTTAAGTTACAAGACAATAGTGCAATGGACATTCTTGCATGATTTTCTAACATGTATTTCCAAAAGTGGAAAAGTAGAAATATATCTTTAATTTTTACAGAATGTAGACTACAGAACAATTGTTTTCCAAAGGAGCTCTTGCTTATACATTTATACCAGCATAGTTTGAGCCTACCCACTTCCCTATACCCTCATATTCTTTGCCTACTGTTCTATTAGGTCAAGTCTCTCCAAGAGCTAGCTTAATTGTCACTTTTTCCAAAAATTGGTCCCTGCTCTCCCACAACTGAAAACATCATCTTCCTACTTTAGTTTCTTATAGTATTTTATCTACACTTCTCTTAAAACATCACTTCCTACTTCGTATAATTGTTATTTTTGTATGATCTAATCAGTCCTTTAATTTCCTTTGGGGAATAATTTATGCAATTAAGCCTTATGACACATATTATCCCCACTTTTTTGGACAAAATTCTTCAATGAAGATTGATAGTTAAAAATAAAAATTAAGATAATTAAAATTTAACCTAGATTTTAATTTTTTAAAGTATCATGTAGGCCACCTACTGAGATACACAATTTTGGTGTAAAGTCTTACTTTGAAACAATTACAAGGAAACTAGAAAAAAAACCTATTATTCTAAGATACTTCAGATTAGAAAGTTGTCTGTTCCATATAACAAAATTTACTGTCTCTATATATTCTAAGATACATTCATCATCTCTCTTAAAGCTTTCCTAATTTTTGTCACTCAGAAAAAAACCCAATTCCTGTCTTTCATTAAATTTTAATTAATGAATAATCGGTCAATTTTAAAACTCTTGAAAAATTCATATTAAAAGCAAACATTTTTATTATTAAAACTAATAATTATAAAATGCCCATATAAATATTATTTAGTGTCAGGCACACTGGCTTCCTGTAGTTCCAGCAATTTGGGAGGCTGAGGTGAACAGATCACTTGAGCCCAGAGTTTGAGACTAGCCTGGGCAACATGACGAAACCCTGTCTCTATTTATTATTAGCCAGATGTGGTGCTGTGTGCCTATATTTCCAGATAGTCAGCAGTGGGAGTATCTATATCTATATCCTTTATCTATAGATACTCAGTATCTAAATTTTCAGATACTGAGGTGGGAGTGATAGGGACAGGAGGCAGGGAAATTCTGGGCCAGAAAGGGCAGGTCCCCAGCGAGGACCCCACTCTCAAGCCTGGAACCTCAGCCCAAAGTGAGAGCATACATTCCTATTTTCCCAAATGTTGCCTTTTCCAAAAGTACCTATGACCTGCCCTGTCCCCCCATCCTGTGCCTATAAAAATTCCAGGCTCAGTCAGCAGAAAAGAGAAGCAGCTGAACATAAAGAGGAGAAACGGCAGCCAGGCGTCAGAGACTATGGTTGGACGTCAGAGAGAAGCGGCTTGACTTCAGAGGGACAGCTCGACGGTGTAACTGTGGATAAGAGTCCAGCCAGACAACTTTCTGCTACATCCCTTTTCCAGCTCCCCTTCCTGCTGAGAGCCACTTTATTGGTAATAAAATCCTCTGCATTTACAGCCCTTCAATTCGTTCCTGTGAGCTGATTTTTCCTGGATGCTGAACAAGAGCTCAAGAGTGAGTGTGGATACAAAAAGGCATGCCGAACTGCTAACACTTCAGCTGTCTGCAGACGAAAAGCTAAAGGAGCACTGTAATATGTCCACTGGGGCTTCAGGAGTCACAGGCACCCTCCTAGACACTAATGCAGAGCCCGCACGGAGTTTGCTCCTGCCAGCACCCGTAAGTACTCATCCTGGCTCTTGTATCCACTCACCTGCGTGGCTCTCTCCTGCAAGGTGTGGAACATAGCAGGTCAGAGTGAGAGGAGTTCACTCCTGCTAGCACCAAAGAGACCACTGGTTCCAGCACTCATGTACTCCCATTCCTGCCTTTTTCAGTTGTGCACTCCCTTTGGCGAGGAGTTGAGAGCAGCAGGCTGAGTAAATGGGGCACCCGTGTCATAGTTCCTGTGAAGGGGTCAGGGAAATTTCCTGCTTCAGGAGGATCTCCTGAGCCCAGGAGGTGGAGGTTGCAGTGAGCCAAGATGCCATTGTACTCTCGCCAGGGTGACAGAGTGAGACTCTGTCTCAAAATAAATAAATAAGTAAATTAATTAATTAATTAATTAATTAGATTTAGCTTGTTCTTTTGAAGTTCACTCTGCATAGTGTTATAAAATATGTGATTTAAGACAGTGAGATAAATAAGCCAATGATGGACTTCTAATAGAATTCAGAGAAGGGTGGGGCTTGTTTGAAAATTTCAGCCAAATAACAGAAGATTCCTACCTCAGTTTAAACATGTCCGAGGTTGCCCTTAACTAATGAGTATAGTTTACTTTGGACTCATAAATTCTGTGGGTGACAAGAGGTTGTGAATATCCCTTTATAAACCCAGCACAAATGCTAAATATTCCTGGCACCAGTGCATTATTTATATAAACTTACAAAGATATTGGGGGAAATTCCTGGATATGGGCACAGAATTAATAATTGAATAATTTATTTTGTATGGTTATTTACTCACTGACAAATATAGAGAAGCAGCTGAAATCTGTGATCATGATCCCTAGTGAAATCTCTCTTTAAGTCCATATGTTTGGTTCCCTGGGAGTTTCAGTGCATTTATATTTAGTAGCACCAAAGTTTTTATAATCTGTAAGGTATTACTACCCAGGAATAGCTACTGAAGAATCAAGAACAGGTAGTTGATTAACTTGAAAGAAAATTATCCTATATTATCCTATATAGTGTTTCTTGATGACACTAATTTCTTGAGATAGAATGAGAGGAAAAAATGATACACATGTAAATACATTTTGGAATATTATATGCTTTAGCTTTCCCTTGGAAATTTACCAAAATATTGGCATATTAACAGTTACAGAATAAAGAAACCTTTTTAGCTACATTTAAAGCAGTGCTAGAGTTTGTATATATTTCCTCCAAATTCATGTTGACATTTAATCCTCAAAGTGATGATGAGAGAGGTAGGACCTTTGGAGGCAAGTCATGATGGCTCTACACTCACGAATAAGATTAATGTCCTAATAAAGGAAGCTTCAGAGAGCTTCCTGGCTCTTCCATTCCTTTTGCCATCTGAGAACATGGCATTTGTCCATTTTTCCCCCTTTGCCTTTCTTAACATGTGATTATGTCATGCAAAATGAAACAGGCCCTCATAATCTTGAACTTCCCAACTCCTAGAACGTTCAGAAATAAATGTCCGTAATTCATAAATTACCCAGTCTGTGGTATTTATTATAAGACCAGGACCAGACTAAAATAACAAATGCTTTCCACCATCCCTGACTACTTTCAGAATGTATAAGACGTGTCCATACAGTTTCTTATGGCAATTATGATACAGATATTTTTCAAAAAGTGGCATGCATATATGTTAATGTTTCTTAGAGGAGTTGAAAAAAAACAAAACACTTGCTTGGCAATGTTTATTCCTCATAGAATCAGTGCTGTTCACTTTGGAAAATATCTTAGTGTCCTGCTTGTTACCTTATTCATTGTTTTTCTGTCATTGCAATCAGCTATAGCCAAGTACCTTTTGCATTTGGTGGTCAGCGGCTTTGGAAGCCCATGAATCTGAAATCCAATCCCAATTGTATTTCTGACTAGTTGTGTAAAATGATTTTTAAACTTATTATTTTCAGTTTACTCATTTATTAAGCACAGATATTAATATTAAAACTGGAGAAGTAGATTAAATGGCATACTAAATGGAAATAAGCTTGTATAGTAATTGTTACATAGGAAAACACTCAATAAATCAATGCTGTTATTATTACCATTAATATTTCCTGGATGTGAAGATTGCCTTCAGAGGGAACATACTAGAAAGAAAAAATATGAGTTTTACAGAAGTTTTTCAGCAGCAGTTGATTGGTTTTACACACACACATACACATATATGTACACATACATATATATAAATATGTATATTATATTCTTACACACACATATTTATTTCTACTTAAAATGTAAAAAGTAACTTAGTGATGTGTGCCCAGTTTTCTGATACACTATAAAATGGAAATATCTTGGCAGACACTACCAATAGGCTATGCAAAAGTAAACTCTTGTCTAGTTTTTTATTTGGAAAGTAACATATCCATGTTTCTTGGCGTGGCCATATGAATTTTGTGACATTGAAGTGGATATCATAAGATAGGTTCCCAAGAAAGCCTTTAAAAAAACACACACTTGGCCTGCATGACTTTGGCCTTTTGTCCTTTGCCTTTTACTACTTCAGCCTTTCCTATTTTTCTTGCCTGCAATACGGGCAATCATGTCTCAGGGTGCTACAGGCATCATGCTTTCTTATATGATGTCTCTTTCTAAGGAAATGCTATTAATGTCCCTGCATGTGTGCAACAAATCTTCAGTGTCACTGTGTGGCTGCTCTTCTGACCCTGGCCTGGTTTGTACTCTTTCTTTTGTAGGAGTAAATAAATTCCTTGCATGTAAAAACTGCTTTTAAATTGCACCATGTATTCCTAATAGCTAAACCTTGTCTACCTGAAACCCATATTGATACTTATGTCGCATATTTAGTTTGGAGACCAGATTAAATGTAGAGTTCCATCAATTCCACAATATTTTTGAGTGACCAGTGTGAGCAATGTGATATTTAAGCTACTGATATAAGGTGGTAAACTGAAGGTATGACCTGAACTGTTTGTAACTTATATGATAATAAGTGGAGAGAGATGAAAATTTGGTAAACAAATAGATAAGCACAGATTTTAATCTGTTCTATACATATGATAAGTATGGCAGAAAGGACACTAAGCTAAGCAGTAGAGGAAGAGAAGGTGATTATAAAAAGGTTGGCTAGTAAATGTTATCTAACAAGTGATATTTGAATGCAGAGATACTTGAAACTATAAGACACAATATTGTAAAAATTTTGGAAATTTTGTTTATTAAGTTAATAATGCAATTTATCTAATGTGTAAATAGAAGTGCTGGTTGTTGAAGTAGCAGTAAAAAAGCAGATTAGTCTGAGTATGGGGAAAGAGAAGGAGATTGGAGAGAGGTTGAAGAACTAAGCATATGTCAGCTTAGAGTATATGTAACAAAGAAGAGATTTTCTGTTCATCAAGTTATATTGCTGCATAATAAACCACCTGAAATTTCCTGGTATAAAATAGTAAACTTGTATTATGTTCACAGATTCTGTGGGTCAGGAAATCTGGAAGGGCGCAATGGGCATGCCCCTTTTCTGCACCTCAATGATGAGGCCTCAGCTGGGAAGATTTACATGTCTGCATGCAAGTCAAATAGCTGAGGGCTAGGACAGCTGGGACTGGAGTGTCCACTTCCAAAGTTGCTTTTTTATGCTCATATCTGGCACCTGACCTTGTGTATTTGAAGCTGGAGTGAACTGGGATTGTCAACCGTAACTCCTATTCATGCTCTTTTCTCATGGCTTGGGTTTCTCCCAGCCTGACGATACCGGGGACCTCCTGAGATTGAGTATTCTGGAAAAAGTGAGCAGAAGTTACATTGCTGATTTAGGCCAGGTCTCAAAAGTTACATAGCATTGCATTTTTTCTGTATTCTCTTAGTCAAAGAAGTTAAAAGTCCTCCCAGATTCAAAGTCAGAGACCCCAGGTCCCCATATCTCAACAAAATGACGGTTGAAGAACTCTGAGGAGATATTTTATAACCATTAAATTATAGCAAGTGAAAAAAAGTGATTTTTATGGCATTTAATTTGCCCCAAAATATTAGCTTTTTATTCTCCTCCATGTACTGATACTCATAATCTTCTGGATTTTTCTCCATTGAACTCCATCTTTCAGTGGCAATTCTGATACATTATTTTATACTAAATTGTAAACTGGAATTAATTTTTGAAGTACTGCCTCTTGCAAGGGGATGTATACTTAATTCACAGAATTATAAATCTGGATAATAATATATATTTTTAGGATTTTCTATCAGAATTCTTTTAATTTAAACATGTTAATTTTAAATGTATTTAAATCATCATTTTTAAGCATTTATTTAGTTAAGACTGTCAGTTCATGTACTTTCCTCTAAATTAAAATCACAGATATCATTTGTAGAATTTTATGCAGCAAAAGACATGTAATATTTGTATTATGTCATGATTTATGTTACAATAGGTTTTTTTTAAAAAAAATTCAATAAAATTAAAAAGTATTCCTAAATAGAGCTTATTTTAAAAATCAGTTCTATTGTATGTCACCTCAAATATCCATACAACACATTATTTTAATCTCCCTTCCTCTAAGCCTTCCTTCCTGTTCCAGTTAATCTAAAACAGTGTTCTCAACGATATGACAAATTGCAATTCTGTTAAAAAATCTTCAAAGACTTTCCACTGAACTGAACAAAATTAGAATAGATGATTATTTCAGTCAAGTGTTGGTACGTAACAAAACACCCCAATCATCTATCCTTCCTCCTCTTGAAGTCAATGTATTATTAAAATGTTCAACTTCCATTTATGAAATACTTCACATATGCCAAAAAACTGAAAGATAATTGATACGGCAACATAACCTGAAAGAAGATTATAAGAAATGCTATAAGAGATAACTACAGGCTAAAATTGTTTAGCATCCCCATATATATTTCTCTATTTTTAACTATAAATATATGTATAGAATATTTATATACAGCATATGGTAGTGTTTGTATCTTCAAAACTAAATAAGATGCTATTTTTTTCTCTGTATTATTTCAACATATGCTTCATAATCTCACTACATTTTTGAAATCCATTCCGGCTGATACTTGGGTATCTGTTTTTGTTTAATTTCTATATGGGATTTTATTATATAAATAACATAAAGCTACCAATTTTCATATCAGGAAATATTTGGCATTTTTCTACTTATCATTGTAAATGTTAAAAACAAAGCTGCAACAAATATTTATGGTCCCCTTGTTCATCTACATAGCATAGACATGGAGCAGGTAAATTTTAGAACTTTGGGCAGTTTCATCCTTATATTGTCAAGTAGCTTTCCAAAGTTGTTCTGTGAAATTATCTTCCCACTAAACAATTGTTAGAGTTCCTGTTTTCTAACAGCCTCATCAAAGAGGAAAATTTCTCAATATTAAGCGGTAAAGTAAAAATGATAAATGTTATTGTTTTAGAAATTCACTTTTACTAAATAAAATATATTTTATATTTTCTTTAAAAGTGACATAAGATGTCTTTCATATTTGAAATTAATGTGATGTTAGAATACAGTTTACAATTTTCCTATATATTAATCAAATGTATCACTGCTATTTTTTGAATATTCATTTTTCTGGGTAATATGACATTCATATCAAAAGTCTTGCATCTATTTCTGAGTCTCCTCTTATAGTCCAGTGACCAAATTGTTCATCTCTGAGTCAATGCCACACTACCATAATGACTATAATTTATAATCAATTCTTATTGAATATCTGCTCAGTGACAGTATATGAGTTGGCTAGATCTGTTACAGCAAATTATCACAAACTTAAAAGCTGAAAGCAACAGGAGTATATTCTCTTACAGTTCTGTAGGGCAAAAATCTGGAATCAAGGTGTAGGTAGGCCCACTTTCCCTCTCAAGTTTCTATGGGTGGATCCTACTTTACCTCTTTCAGCTGCTGGTGGCTCAAGGCATTCTTTGTCTTGTAGCTGCATAACTAGAAGCTCTGCTTCCATCCTCAAATAGTCTTATTTACAGATTTAGGGTGTACTAGGATAATCCAGTATGATGTCATCTCAAGATCCTTATTAATATCTGCAAAAGAAATAGGTCACATCTACAGTTTTAGAGGTTAGCAAGTGGAAAGATATGTGTATATTTATCATATTTGAGGAGGCACCATTGAATCTACTAGAGGCTAACATCTACATTTAGGGTATTAAAGACAAAAATCCTTGCCCTCGTGAAGATTGCAGTCAGATATAAGATGACACAAAAGAAATAAAATATAGAAAGGTGTTGAAAAGTTATTTTAAAGTAAGGAGAGATACACAATAATCATGGCAGATTACACTTTCAATTAATGTAATAAAGTGACTTAAAATAGGATTGGAATAAATACATCAAAAGGTTGAGGGGGAAAAAAACACAATTTTTTTCTACATCTCAAATTACTTCTGATCGAATATTTTTACTGGGATTTGTTTCTGGGACAGACTAAGAGAATGACTAACTTTGGATAAGTTCTGAAGGTAGAACAAGCAGCAAGACCCATTGAAAGGTTGGATGTGTAATGTATGAAAAAGGTAAGAGACAGGATTGACTCTAAGATTTTTGGTCTGAGACAAATTGCCCTGTGTGAAAATGTGCATTTCAAAGTTGAGATGTTTATTAGCTTCCCAAGAAAAGATATCAGAAGTTGGATGTAAGAGCCTGGCATTTAGAAGATAGGTAAGAGGTAGAGGTCTTATTCCAAATTTGCAAGGTCTTAGCATAAACATAATATTGTAAACTTTGACTCTGTGAGAAGTCATCAAGCGAGTGGGGGTGGGCATGGAAGTGTTCCAAAGACTAATAAATAGCATACAAAGACATAAGAAGAAAGCCAAGAGGACATGTGTTCTGGAAGCCAAGGAAAAAAATGTTTGTTTGTTTTAGAGAAAAAGAGACTACTGATAGATAAATAAAAAGAGAACGGAAAATTATCTTTTGTATTTTGCAACATGAAAATAATTAGTGATTTAAAAGAAACATTTAAATGAAATGGCCTATACTTTTTTAGTATTTTAATTGTAACTCATTTCTTGCTTTGTTACTGAGGCTGGTCTGGACTCCCGGCCTCACATTTGTTAATGGTTAATGCTTAATTAGATTTATCCTTACATCTATCAGGTTTACAGTTGCCACTTGCTTCTCACACTTGTCTTTCTTATTGTTTTCTCTTTTTTCTTTCTTTGTTGTTCAATGAATCCGAAAGTGTGCTTTCTTAAAACTTTTGGTAGCTGGAAAAATTTATATTAAAAAATTAAAACAAAATAACAACAACAAAAAACTTTCGTTGACCTGAAAAGTCTCACTGCTGTGTATAGGATTTTATCTTGAAATCTATCTTTTGTATTTGGAACCTTGTATGCCATTGCATTATTGTATTAGTTTTTCACTGAACTAGGTTCTTTTAGAAATATTCACCACACCAGTGTTCTTTCTAGTTTGGGTTTATTTTTATTGATTCTATTCAGAAATTGTCAAATTCCTGAATCTGAGAATTTTTTTAATGACATATAAAATTTCCAGTAATTATTTCTAGATGTTGCCTCAATACTATCTTAATTGCACCCAAATTGTCTAATATAATAATTTTTTGGCCATCTAGCTATATATTAAGTTTATTTCTCTGTTATATATATTTATTATATTAATTTTAATCATTCATATCTCACAAGTTTTTAAAATTCAATTACTCTGTTATTATTTTTGGATATTCTTTACTAAGTCTGCTCTTCATTTCTTTTTAAATGTCTTTACCAGTTATATAAGTTTATTGCATATTAATAATTTTATAATTTTTTTCAAATTACTCTATTTTTACACATCCTTTTGATTCTGCTGTTTTATGTCTGCTGACTCTTATTGATGCTATATTATTTTTATTTTTTTGAGACAGAGTCTCACTTTGTTACCGAAACTGGGGTACAATTGGTGGGATATTGGCTCACTGCAACCTCTGCCTCCTGGGTTCAAGCAGTTCTCCTGTCTCAGCCTTCCAATTAGCTGGGATTACAGGTGCCCACCACCACGCTCAACTAATTTTTTGTAGTTTTAGTAGAGACGAGGTTTTCCCATGTTGACCAGGCTGGTCTTGAACTCCTGACCTCAGGTGATCCACCTGCCTTGGCCTCCCAAAGTGCTGGGATTATGGGCATGAGCCACCTCGCTTGGCATGTATATTATTTTTCGTTGTGCAGTTGGTAATTTTTGTTTGCGAATGAAGAAATGGCTTTGTATATTCATTACCACCAAGGCATTTATGATCCAATTGAAGGGTAAATACAAATACAATGAAGTTTCTTCGTATAGCAATTACACAAATTAAACTGCATAAGCTTGCCAAGAAAAGCAAGAAGGAAGAAAAAGCAAAGAAGGAAGGAAGAAAAACAAATAGCAAAATAGAGCAATATTTAAATGTGGTTGTGATTCAGCCTACCATTGTGTTTAATGATACAGTGCCTGTTTGGTAAAGAAAACAGAATTAACTGAATGCCAATGGGAGGGGTAAGTAATGAGAAAACAAAACAAAACGAAATAAAACTGTCAGTGGTAATTAATGTGAATAGCAAAATCATGTACAAAAGGCATTTTATTTGAAGTGTAATTTAGGAGATTTTTAGAAATATGTTGATTACATTCAAGCTCCTATACTTATATGCTATACAATAATAATTAAAGACACCAGATTTAGTAAAGGGATTTTGCAATATTATTTTTTTTCCTATAGAGATACAAATATATTTCCTTAGTACAACAGATAACCTCACAGATTTATGACCCTGTTACATATCAATTTATATTTATTTATCTAATTGAGCAATCTTAATGTTATTTTGTCAAATTGCTTCTAAGTTTCCCAGTTTCTCAGATTCATTTGTATCATTTAAGACATCTATTTGTTCTTTATTAATTCAAGTTAACATCTATAAAATCTAATTATTTTAGGCCAGACATGGTGGCTCACACTTGTAATCGCAGCACTTTGGGACACTGAGGCGGCTGGATCACGAGGTCAGGAGTTCGAGACCAGCCTGTCCAATATGGTAAAACCCCGTTTCTACAAATAAATAAATAAATAAATAAATAAATAAATAAATAAATAAACAGGGTGGTGGTGCCTGCCTATAGACCCAGCTGCTCCGGAGCCTGAGGTAAGAAAATCACTTGAACCCCAGAGTGGGAGGTTGCAATGAGCTGAAATCTTGCCACTGCACTCCAGCCTGGGCAAAAAAAAAAAAAACACTATTCATTTTATATTTGACTGAGCTATGATTTTAAGCTTCTAAAGATTATACTTTAATAGAAATCAGGGACTAGTTACCTTTCATCTGCTGGAGATATACATATTTTAAAGTCTGAAGTCAATGTCTAGAGGAAAGTTTCTGCTTAACATCAAAGGGTATGCAACATTTGCTGTGGCTCTCAAATACTAAGAAAGGAAAACACAACTGGGAATTTGTCCCTAGCGCTTTATTCTTTACTCAAGATTGATATATAGGTTTTGAATAAAGGATTATAAATATTTGTCTTGTGAAATTGAAATAATCACTGATGTTTACATACTGTTTCCAGCTTTCTTCTCTATTGTTTCCTCTTTAGATAAGCTAGATAACACCGTTAATGTGATTCTTCTTATGTAAAACCGCATATATTCTCAAAATTATTATGCATGCATTCATCTAACTGTACATCTACAGTACTGTAAAAAATGAGATTGTAGTAAGTGGAAATGCATGTATAAGTATAGGCAAATTTTTAGGCAAATCAGATGTTTTAGAGGTAATGATCTCCTGATTGTTTTCTCTTGAGTTCTTTCGTACAATAGGTGCAGTGGTCCTTGCAATGAGGAATATTTTTATGGAAATTTGAAATAAAGTACAGAAATTCCTAATGAAAAACTATCTTTTAAGTGGATCTCTGAATTCAATAAAAGTGTTTATTTTATCTTAGTTATTTAGCCATTAGCCTGTCAATCACTAAGAAAGTAAGAGCAATTTACAAGGTATCTATCACTATCTATCACTTGCTCACACATTCTTGTCCACCTAAGGAACTATGCAAAGCATCTTAATAGATGCTACTAATTCACATAATTTAATTAATTGAATAGCAAATATCTTCTCATTTTATTTCACATTTTTAACATTCACAAGATATAGCTATTTTATAGTGTTTAAATTTACTAAAATAATACTGATAAAACTCACTTGTTAGCATGTACAGTTTTAGGCTACATATTTTTTTCCAAACAAGAAAAAAAAATTCTTTTTAGACTCAACTTGAAATTTTGTAAAAAAATATGTTTCAGAAATAGTAAACTATCACAAAACAAGAACCATTATAGAAAGTAAAAATTGTTTTGATATTAAAAATACTATAAATAAAAGGGCTTATACACAAATTAATGTTCATACACTAATACCAAATATTAGATGCCTTGAGTGGCTAAATTAAATTGATCCTAAATATTACATTTATTATTTAAAATATTACATGCAAACCTCAACAGATATATTTGCCATCTTATATGTGGGAGAATTTAGAAAGATCGTGATGTTTTTAAAAATAGCTTTTAGAGAAATAACAGTGATTTTATGTCTGGAAGTGAAGACCTTTGGAGGAATTTTTCTCATGGACTGTCAAAATATATACCCAAACCATAAGTGGATGTCTGAGTAATAATTCATTTACTTTTATTTGAATTGTCAGGTTTTATTTTTCAAAACGAGAGTCAGAATGATGTCTTTTAGTTGAATTTGTTTCTATTATTTATTAACATATCCAAGGAACATGTAGAGTGATTTGGCAGAATATAATGATATTATCAAATAATTATTAATTTAGTCTGTTTCATAAACCTAGATAATCAAATGAAAATATATAAAAATATAATTATGTCTTCATTTTTATCAAAATGTCCAAATTTATGAAGTAAATCCAGCAACAAAGAGAGAGACTCTGTCTCAAAACAACAACAACAATAAACAGTAGATACAATATTAGAGTAGTGTTGTAATGAAAACCTAAGAATGGGCTATAGTATTTAAAAAATAATAACAAAGACCTCCAGGATAATTTTATCCAAAATGGCAGATTAGAGTCACTGTTAACCATTTCTCTCCTACTTGGAAAGACAGAATTGTGTCTAGAGATCACGCTGTGATTTTTTTTCCAAGAAGCAACATAGAAACTTAACAAGAAAACTGGAAGAAAGCACCAACTTTTTGAAAGAAGCATCAGGTTGCTGCCTAAGTGTGTGGGAGCTGGGTGGGGCTAACTAGTGCCTGCTACTCCCTACTCCTTATATAGATGCTTCTCTGCAGCAGAAGCCTCGGCGTTACTCCCTGGAGCATTACTCCAGCAGCCAGAGGACCACTCTCTGATCCCCACTGGGGACACTGCTTTTGCCTACACATGGTGGACAAAAGATTGCCAGAGGGTGGACTTGTCTGACCCAGCCCCCATCTGGCTTTGTCCCTCCATCTGCCTTGGTAGCTTAACACAAAGAACAGAAAATTTTGATAGCTCTATGACCCTGCCCATTGCCTGAGTCATCAGACTACCTCCTCTGGGTGACATAAGGCAAGCACAAATTCCACTGCTACCAGCTGGTGCTCTTTTGTAAGTGTCACCTAATGGCTGGAGGTTTACTGACACAATCCGTTACAGCATCTGCAGGCACAATAACAGTGCACAAGAAAGAGAAAGTTTGTGTGTGCCCTAAGCTATTACCTTGGCCTGTATAACCCTGGCCAACTAGGAGGTCCTGAGTCTGTCCATGTGACCAGTTCATTACTACTACAGGTGGCACTTCAGAAAACCAACACGCCAAGGCTATACATCTCATATAGTCTACGTCTTTCTCCTGTCACCCCCATCAAAGCTGTTGTTTCTACTTACTGCTGAGTCTTGAGAACAGGTCACATCCCTGGGCCCCTTGCAGACATTCCCCAGCACCAGCCTGGAGTGAGCAGCCCCACTAGGTGGCTAGAACCAGAGAAGCAGCAGCATTCATAGTAGTTTGGGCCTTAGGGACTCCTACTCTTAGGGTAAGGGGGAGTGCACATCAATGGAACACCCCATGGAAAAAAGAATCCAGATGGCCCGCCTGGAGTCTAGAACTTCCCACCTGTGGAAAGTTTCAGCGGAGACACAGGTATGGTGCTGGACTTGGGAAAATTTGCAGAAGGATCTTGAAGAAAATGATTTAATCTCCCCCATTCACCACTGCAGACACAGCTGGTGCTTCTCTTGAAAGAGAAATAATGTCTTTTTCAGACAAGCATATGCTGAGGGAATCTGTCACGACCAGAGCAGTCCTACAAGAAATGCTAAAAGGGGATCTAAATCTTGAAACAAAATGTTGAGCTGCATCAGAATAGACATCTTGAAAGCGTAAAACATATAAAATAATAAGGAAGTTAAAAAAACCCTAAAATTTCTTGGTCATAATCAACATACTGACCAGAGCACTACTTCACTTCTCATAATTGGCATTGACTGTAAATGGTTTGTATACTCCACTTAAAAGATACTGAATGGCAGAGTTGATCAAAAAAATACAAACCAAATATCTGCTATCTTCAAGAGACTCAACTAACATATAAGGATTCTTACAGACTCAAGATAAGGGGGTGGAGAAAGACATTCCATGCAAATAGAAACCAAAATCAAGCAGGAATAGTTATTTTTATATCAGATAAAGTAGACTTTAAAGCAACAACAGTAAAAAAAGACAAAGAAAGTCATGATATAATGATAAAATAATTAATTCAGCAAAACATAATTTTACATATATATGCACATAACACTGGGCTCCTATATTTATAAAACAATCACTACTAGACATAAGAAAAGGGGTAGACACTAAGACAATAATAGGAACTTTAACGTTTCACTGACAGCACTAGACAGATCACTGAAGCAGGAAATCAGCAATAAAACCACTGGACTTAAGTTGCACTCTAGAAGAAATGAATCTAATGGATATTTACAGAATATTGTACCCAAAAACTGCAGAATTCACGTCCTTCTTATCAGCACATAGGACAGGCTCCAAGGTGTACCATAGGATAGGCCACAAAACAGATCTCACTTAATTTTAAAAAGTCAAACTTATATCAAGCATCTTCTCAGGTTACAGTGGAATAAAACTAGAAATAAACTCCAAAAGGAACCCTCAAAACTCTATAATTACCGGGAATTAAACAATCTGCTTCTTAATGACTATTGGGTTGACAATAAAATGAAGAAAGAAATTTAAAAATTATTTAAATGAATGATTATAATGACACAAGTCATCAAAGCCTCTGGGATATAGCAAAAGCAATGATAAAACGAAAGTTTCTAGCACTGAAACCCTATGTAAAAGAGTCTGAAAGATTACAAATTGACAACATAATGTCATATCTCAAGAAACTACAGAAACATTAACAAATCAAACTTAAAACTAGGATAAGAAAACAAATAAAGATTAAAGCAGAATGAAATAAAATTGAAAGAGACAAAAATACAAAAGATTAATGAAACAAAAAGTTTATTATTTGAAAATAGAAATAAAATAAATAGACCATTAGCTAGAACAATCAAGAAGACAGAAGATCAAATTAGCTCAATTAGAAATGAAAATCGAAACATTTCAACCAATATCACAAAAATATAAAAGATTATTTGAGACTAGTATGAACCTTCTATGCACATAAAAATAAAAGGAAAGGAAATAGATTCCAGGAAATATGCAACCCTACCAGATTAAACCAGGAAGAACTAGGTATCTTGATAGACCAATAGCAAGCAGTGAGACTGATTAAGTAAGAAAAAAAAAAACTGCCAAAAAAAAAAAAAAGCTAGACAGATTCAGGCCAAATTCTATCAGCTATTCAAAGAATAATTGATAACAAGCCTACTGAAACTATTTTAAAAGATTGACAACAAGGGAATCTTCCTAAACTCATTATATGAAGCCAGTATCATCCTGATACCAAAACCAGGAAAAGACATATCAAAAAGAAATAAAACTACGGATGAATATCTCTAATAAAGACAGATGCAAAAATTTTTCAAGAAACACTGGCAAATCAAATCCAAAAGCACATCAAAAAGACAAATCACTATAATGAAATGAGTTTTATCCCAGAGAAGCAAGGATGGCTCAACAGACACAAGGCAATAAATATGATGCATTTTTATAAACAGAATTAAAAACAAACAAACAAAAATCCACATATGATCATCTCAATAGATGCAGGAAAACATTCAATAGAATCTAGCATTGCTTTATGATAAAAACCCTCAACAAACTAGCTATAGTAATCAAAACAGCATGGTACTGATATAAAGGTAAATACATAAATCAATGGAAAGGAATAGAGAAACCAGAAATAAAGCCAAATATATACAACGAAGTGATCTTACAGAAAACATTCAAAAACATAAATAGAAAAGGACACCCGATTTAATAAATGATACTGGGAAAACAGGATAGCCACATAGAGAAGAATGAAACTATATCCCTCTTTCTCATTACCCACAAAAATTAGAAGATGGATAAGACTTAAATTTAAGACCCAAAATCATAGAAATTCTAGAAGAAAAATTAAGAAAGACAAATCTGGACATTTATTTAAGCCAAAAATTTATGACGAAGACTCCAAAAAGTAAATGCAACAAAAACAAAAATAAATAAAAAGGACTTACATAAGTAAATTAAAAAGTTTCACAACAAAAGAAATAATCATGAGAGTAAACAGAAAACTTGGAGAATCAAAGAAAATATTTACAAAATATGCATCCATCAAATAATTAATATCCAGAATCAACAAGGAAAATAAATCAGCAAGAAAAAATTATCCCATCAAAAAGTGAAAAAAAAATGACATAAATAGACGTTTTTTTAAAAGAACATATACAAATGACCAACAAACATATAAAACATGCTCAACATCGCTAGTCATCAGATAAATGCAAATTAAAACCACAATGAGGTACCATATTTTCCCAGCCAGAATGGCCATTATTAAAAATTCAAATAAACAATAGATTTTGGCATGGATGTGGTGAAAAGAGCATGCTTATACATTGCTGGTGAGAATGTAAATTAGTACATCCTTTATGTAAAAGAGTAATGAAATTTTTGAGAAAACTAAAAGTAGATATACCATTCTGACTATCAATCCCACTATTGGTTATCTACTCCAAGGAAAAAAAAAGTCATTATATCAAAAATACACCTGCTTGTGTATGTTTCTTGCAGTAAAATTCACAATTACAAAGATATAGAACCAAGCTAAGTGCCCATCAATCAATGAGTGGATAAAAAACTTGGTAAATATACAGCATGGCATACTACTCAGCCCTAAAAAGAATGGAATAATGTCATTTGCAGCAACTCCAACTGAAGCTGGAGGCAATTATTGTAAGTGAAGTAATTCAGGAATGGTAAACCAAATGCTATATGTTCACTTGCAAGTGGTAGCTAAGCCATGAGTATGCATACAGAGAGGCATCATGGACAAAAACTGGGATAGTAGGAGGTTGGTGAGGGATACAACAGTACATATTGGGTACAATGTACACTACTTGAGTGACAAGTGTACTAAAATCTCCAACTTTACCACTCTGTCAACAATAACCACTTGTTCTCCAAAAGCTATTGTTTTATATATATAAACCAATATATATATATATAAAATACATAACAATTTATGTATATATAACTATATGTAAAATATATATAATATTACATATGTCTATGTACAGCCATAGACGGCCAGGATAATTTTTTTTTAAGCCTTGGAAAACCATATGATTTAAAAGAACTTAACATTATTAAAAATATACTATTATTTAATTATCCATCTCCCCTGGTAGTATGCTATGAAAATAATAATGAAGAGATATTAAAGGTCCATGGGATTTTCATGGATTCTTCCAAAAGCACTAGCTTCTTGAGACTCTTCACACACTGAGAGAATTAGATCTGTATCCCTTTGTCTAGTTAATTTCTCTGATTTGAAAGGATACAAAAACTTCTTTTACCTCACTAAGAGGGTCAAATTTTTTAAATCCTTAAATTATTAGGTTCCTAGGTTAAACCCTAGGGTAAGAGGGAGACTAGATTTTGGAATTAACATGTCAAAAGATATGATGTTCCTGAATTTGAAGACAGCAATAGGTCATAAAAACTTTGACACACAGGGTTATTTGTCTCCTAGAGAGATTTTACAACATTCCAAAAGGTTGGAATATAGACAATGTCTTTTTAGAAGGACAGAAAAACAGCTGTCTTCATCTTATTATAAGTAGAAAAACAAAGACAAGGAAACAAAAACCATTTATCTTCATGTCTTGCTTTTAGAGAGTCTGTCGTCTCACTAGGATGATTGACCTGGATCTCTTTATGTTGTCCAAACATAAGAACCAGGGAAAGGAGCAGCCAACACACATTATGAAGAAATCGATTTCTGCCTGAGAACACTGTGTGGACATTTGAAATAAAATTAATAAACTTGAGCCCAGAAGTTTGAGGCTGCCATGAGCTATGACGGCATCACTACACTCTAGCCTGGGTGACTAAGTGAGAACCAGTTTCAAAATAAATAAATAGTAAGATGAAAAAGATGAGTATTAAAAGCCCAAAAACAGATTCTCAAGTGTTGTTGAATATGTGAGTGGATGAATAAATATGAAATATAAATAAAGACATTAGGAAGAAGTTAGCTTCCATTGGAAAACATATATAAATCAAATTTCAAATAAATATGTAGAATATTAGCTTGATTACAACAATAAAAAATAATGTTCTCCATTAGAGAAAATTAAGAAAAAGTAATTTAAACTCAAACTATTATGGGAAAAAAAGTTACCAGAGGAGTAAAACTGCAGCAAGATTCCTTGGTTCCCACACCAAGAATTGAAACCAGGCCACAGAAGTAAGAGCACAAAATCCTAACCACTAGACCACCAGGGAAGAGGAAACTACAGCTGGCACTTAAAGTTCTTTGCCTTCTAACCCCAAAGAATGGAGAAAGGGGCCCCTGAGGTGTGGTGAGTTTACAGCTGAAATAAAACTTGTGAACCCAAAGAGTAAGCAAAGTGCAGTTTATTAAGCAGAGTGAAAGGACAGCTCCGGTGCTGTCATGGAAGGGGATCCGGAAAGAGGATACCGTCCGGGAGGGAGCCGCTGTAGTTTTTACCTTTGAGTTATTCCCTCCCCATTCATGTTCTCATCCAATGAGAGGAGTTCTTTCAAACTCCCTCTGAATTGTTTGATCTTTGACTCCAATACCAGATTGGCTGAGTCACACAGCCCCCTCCTCCAAGAGCCGGCACAGAAAATTCAGAGACAACGGGCCCTACCTGACTTGTCGGTGCAGGGTGCAAGGTGGAACAAAGAGCTCTACCTGGCACATGGGCAGCGAGAAACTGAACAAAGAGCCGTAGCAGGCCTGAGCCTGGAAAACTGGAGATTCTGAGCCGTCCCTCTAAAATAGTCCCACAGAAGGATTACTATCTATTTAGCAGTGCCTAAAAAGGAGGTCATAGAGAATTAATTCCAATATGTCTCACATGAATAGCCATGTAAAAAATTTGGAGTCAATGTAAAATATTATTTGATGGTGTGAATAAATAATGAAATAAATATTCATAAGATAAATTGTTGAAATAATTTGAAATCATTATTGAATAATTATTAAAATAATTAAAATTTTCATGAAAAATTACTTGTCTTGAGGAAGACAATCTTCATTTTACCACAATTTCATTATTTTATATTGGCAAGAGAAGAAATATTTTGAAAAACATTAATAAAATTTACTTAAACAGAGTAGGATCCCCTTTCAGATGGAAAACACAAGATAGGGGATTGAGCAAGTCTACCTTCCTTAAACAGGTAGCTGAAGTCATCAGGACTTGTTTGTGTCATGCTACAGACCTATACTGAAAATAATAAATGAAACAGACTTATATTCATTGGATATATTTACATTAAGTATACTGGCTAGAAAGATCTCCTCATGTAGTTTCTTCTTCCTGAATGATTTTGAAAAATATAATTTCAGGTCTAGATATTAAAATAAAAGTGCATCCTTGAAACAAATTGTTTAGCTCTTACTTTTTATAAACACTCTAATTGCTAAACTTATCAGGATCATGATCTACTTTATATAGACAAATTAAACTCTCAATTCTCCCGATCACAGTATATAGATGCTAAGTCACCATAATTTTTTACCACTTGTCTCACTTCTGCCTTTCCTGGAGGTTCCTACCTTCTGCAACAGGTTTTTCATTTTTAAAATATTTACCTAATATTAGTTGATTTATAATGAATTATTTTAGACGAGAATGACATTTGAATACTTGTTGAATATAACTTGTACACTTGGAATACTTTGGTAGCTACTTCATTTTCTCTGTCCATCTCTGAAAAAATTTAGCCAGCTTGCTCTAGGCAGACAGTAAGGGAGGGGTCCCCCAGAGAACCTCCTACCTGCACCACAAGTGTTTATACCAGATGTTTTGTGCAGATAAGGGTATTTGCTGGAGGGGCTTGCCTTAATGGGCCCGCAGTGGAAAATTTTGTTTCTTAACACATGAGCAGTAAGGCACATAAATCAATATGGAATGTCTCAGACTAAGGATCTGCATGCACTCTGGAAAGATGCAATGGAGCCACCAGGAATTCATTCCTTATACAAACAGGGAACTCAGCCTCATCAGCTTATATATGAAAATAATGCTCTTATATTCAACCGTGAAGGGACAACCGGGAACCTACTTTCAGGATTCCTATCTTTGCTGAGAGTTTTCCTTTAACTTAATAAATTCTATGTAATTCAGAACAATGTGATTTCCATTCATTCTTAGTGACACATCCCCTATCCCAACCGCCAATGGCTAGTGGTGCACATGTAAGACAAATGGGTGAGTGACGGCTCCCAATCTCTCTCCCCTCCTGGCTGAGGCACATAGACCAAGGGTCCCACACAGCTGGCTGGCTGGCTGGCCAGCATTTCCTGCTCACCATTCCCTCTCACCAGGTACCTACAGTGTCTTTTCTCCCCTAGCTGAGGCTGGAAGGAGACAGAATTTAAAATTTTCTCTCCCTGTGGGAGGAACTCATTTACATAAGAATAAAAGATTTCTCCCGCAGGCATCTTCCCCATCCTGTACTTAAGCTGTTTTTTTAGTATTATTTTTTTTCCTAACTCTGTAAGGAGTTAACTTTTATGAGAGAGGTGCTTTTTCCTTTTGGAAGACATATTATTAGGCAGAACCCCCATTCACAAGATACCCTTTTCTCTCCCTTGTTTAAGGAAGACCCAGCTCCATAGCTTTTTATGTTAGCATGACTAATTTCTGTTGATGTGGCCCCCTTCCATTTCATGAATAGAGGTCATTCTAGTATCCATGCCATAAATGAGGTCTAGGGAACTTAAAGTTTATTGACAATAGGAGAACAAGCAGTTCATGGGGAATCGTGGATAACCCCTACCCTGTAGGCCCCCTGTTAACATGAGTGAAAGCTGCATTGGCACTCATGGGTCATACACTACTAAGGTCACCAGGACTCAGGGATATAACTACTGAAGAAAGGAAGAGGACACTTTTCTTCTTTTCCTAATGTACCCCAGATATTTACGAAGAAGAAAAGGAAACTAGGGATGCCTTGATCCCCTCTTTTTAGGTGAGTAACCAATCATCTGCAGCCTGTATTTCTCTTGAATGCCTCCTGAATTACTAGGACACCTTTGGAAAAAACAGCTCCTTTCTCCTTTTTCCTCCTCTGTCCTCTCTTTGTGAGTGGGTATTTGTGTCTCTGTACCACAGGACTCTCCCCTCGATGCATCCCTTAATCTAGGAAAAGTTAATTTCCCCCAACCTTAAACTGCTTGGCTTAAAACTGAGCTTGAAAAAAAGGCAACCCAGAAGTCTGGTATGACAGCAAAAGGGCAAAAGTTCTTACCAGTCAGACTTCTGGCCTCCCTCCCCCTGTACAAACCAGTTGAATGAATGATAAAATCACTGTTTATATCCTCTGTTAAGTTCTGATAAATGGGAAAAAAAGAAAAAAGATTTATGAGGCTAATCTTAAGCTGTAGCCAAAGTAGTGTGCTTTGCATGTCTTTCTGTATGGTTCTGTCATAAAGGGGGGTACCTTAGAATAGAATGTGGACCTAGGACCCCATAAATTTGCTGTTCAAGCCAGCCTGGCAAACTTGTCAGTAACAAACCTCGCTGCAGTTCTCCATCTTGTTTTATGTCCTTGGGAGCTTGACCTTGTAACCATGTGATAGTACTTTCTTTTGGCCTCTGTAATTTTACAGTGGTGGCCTAGGTTTAATCCTGGCATAGGGAATGAGTACATTTTGTTTAATATCTATGTGACTTTTACCATTTGCTCATTTTCTTCTTGTCTATAAACAACATGTAACTTTTCTTCGGAAATCTTTCTTTCTCTGAAACACCTTTAAAGAGCCTAGATTTTGTAAAAACTGCTTAACATCTCTTTGAAAATAACTTGTACACTTACAGTTAAGTTGAAACCTTAGTTGA
Organism: Cacajao melanocephalus; assembly: GCA_963573385.1. Taxonomy (NCBI): domain Eukaryota; kingdom Metazoa; phylum Chordata; class Mammalia; order Primates; family Pitheciidae; genus Cacajao; species Cacajao melanocephalus. Next base: position 41,368 of record CAUYLG010037815.1, read on the forward strand.
GGCTTGTTGGTTTCACCTGTGAGGTTTTTTTTTTTAATGAAGTTCAGTAGCCAGAAATATTGGCTGCTCGGCATTGATGAAGTTGGGTAATAAGAGATTTGAAAGGATTTTCTTAAAGTGTATGAAGCTGAATTAAAAGTAGATATCCATGTTATAGGTGTATTTCAAAAGGCCTTTATGTTTTTCTCTTTGTGGATCTTGTTTTTCTGGAAAAAGCTTTCTTTCTCTGTTAAATAAACTTTTTTCCATTTTTTCTTGCCATTCAGTGCATGCATGAGAGGATTTAAGACAACTTCTGAAAGCCTGAGACTCCTGGGGAAGAATAGAGAAGGTGCTATGGACCCCATTTTGGGAAAAGAAACAAGCAAGCAAACAAACAAAACCTCTGTTTTCCTCATGAAACCCCAGGAATTAAAAGCAGGTAGATCCCTCTCAAAATCTGTCTCAGTCTTCCAGCTATGCCTATTTGTTAGGCCCTAGAAACTGAATGCTGTCCTAGCCCTGCTCTTAAAGGGCTTCACCCAGATGCCAATAATCCAGTCAGAAGATTGGCAAATGAATGTGAAATGAAAAATCTTACAATTACTGAATTTTCATTTGTTCATCTGTGTAATTTTATATTTGTTATGAGTGTGTATATATATATATATGTATATATATATGAAAATAAACACTTGATTATTTTTTGAAGAAAAATAAAAGCTGTAATGACTTTAAGTTTACATGAGTAATCTTTAATAAATAAAGGTGGTTTTAAAGATAATTGGTAAAATATAAATTTCTTTAAAATGTAAATGTGCGGGCTGAATCATGTAGGAACGATACTAGATTTGCTAAACGTTTCAAGGTTATTAACTGCTTATTTGGCTTGTAAGAACTATTTGATATGGTTTGGCTCTGTGTCCCCACTCAAATCTCATCTTGTAGCTCCCATAATTCCCATATGTTGTGGGAGAGACCCAGTGGGAGATGATTGAATCATGAGTGTGTCTTTTTATGTTGTTCTTGTGATAGTCACAGGTCTCATGAGATCTGATGGCTTTAAAAATGGGAGTTTCTCTGCACAAGTTCTCTTTTTTTTGTCTGTCAGCATCCACTTAAGATGTGATTTGCACCCCCTTTTCTTCCACCCAGATTGTGAGATCGCCCAAGCCATGTGGAACTGTAAATCCAATTAAACCTCTTTCTTTTGTAAATTGCTGGAGGGATTGTCTTTATCAGCAGCATGAAAATAGACTAATACACTATTGGATTTGCCTGCTTCACAATTGGTAAGGCCTGGGAATTAACCACATGCTTAACTATGCAGGAAAGGGTCAGACTTTATCTGCACCTAGTACATTATTAAAACAACTTACCAGGTTTAACATTAAAGTTAAAAATTGCTAAGTGTTATCATAATAACATATAATCCAGACTATGAAAATAGATTTACATGTAAGGTATGCAAAAAAAGTAAAATATGTTTTTAGTAAAAGATTATAAGAATGCAGAGAAATGTAAATTTTTACCTTGGGTTAAAGGATTGTTTTAAATCAGATAGGATAAAGCTGAAGGTTTAAACAAATGGTGAAAGGTTAGTAAATATTAATCTTGCAAAAGAAACTGTGTGTGAACATATTGATTAACTTCAAAAAAGTATTTTTTTTTTTGTAAATTGAACATTAAAATAAAAGCATGACAAGGTTTTCTAAAGGCACTGATATGCTCTATAACAAAAACTTATAAAGGGTTATGAAAGGTTTAAAAAAAATCTCATCTCATGGTCAAACTGGATAAGATTATATAAAATTATAAGGTATCATTTTAGAAAATTGGGGTTGACATCAATAGTAGACTAATGTAAGAGTGAAATTTGGCTTTCTCTTTAACAGGATTTTCTTTTTTTTTCATGTAAAATTAATGACAGATTGTTTGGAAAGCTGTTTTTCCTCTTACTGTGTATACCTTCTTGCCTTCTTTTAAAATTTTTGAATCATCATTTTGGCTAAAATAAATGACTTATTGTAACCTGGAATTCTATTTTATAATATCAAGTGCTTTGAACCTCTACCATATTTAACAGACTTCCCAAAATCAAACTTCAGTTTCAAAATTGTCTTTCCTGTCCCCTAGCTTTTGGATGCTACAGAGGGTCCCTGGAGCATCCAAAAGAGAAGTAACAGAATAACTTGAAAAGTTTATTTATATGGGATTTCCAAAATGATGTTTAATATGCTTTAGGTTATATTTTAGTGAATAATATTAATATATGTTTCAAAATTTTGAGATTTCTAAAATTCTAATGTCTGAGTATATGCTAGCAATCACAATTAAGGTTTTTATGTTAAGTTATTGTAAACTCCAGAAATAACTAAATTTTTTGTCAGTTGTGTTCTTGATAGCAACTACCCTGGACATTTTATCATTCTCAGACTAATGTCTTGTTTTGATTCTATTTAAAAGAAGACTTATATTCAGCTATAAGACTATGACAGGTGCTCTCAAATTCAAGATTCTGATGACTTTGAAGATTATGACATTGAGAAAAAGGAAAAACATACAGGACTCATGAAGAACTGAAATGTTCATGAATATCAAGCAGAACAAGAGAACATAATAAATTGAAGTAATAGAAAACTGAAGTATTCTTTTTAACCTTTTCGCTTAAAGCTTTCCTGATCCATTTTTTTTTTCTGAGTCAAGGATACTTACTTTAAGCTATGTAGAGCCTTTAATAATTGAGTTATGTGTATGCCTGTGCACAAATTTGAAGGATTTTTGTTTCTCTCTGTCTTGCTTTCCCAGAATTTGAAAACTATTTGTAAGAATTTTTAATTTATAGCAATATAGTTATTTGCATAAATGCAATAAGAATCCATTTTCTTTTGCAAGCAGACACAATTGAAGAAACTGGTGGTTTTACCAAGGCTTTGACTGGAAGGGCATAAATTCCTTTAAGTAATCAAGCTTGACTTGCTGAGCCAATAAAAGTCCCTTGGGAAAATTAACTTCATATCTTGTCAACACAGTCCCTCTACAAGGTTCCTAACCTGTAGCGAGTAAAGCACGCCACTTTTTAACAGGCCCAGGAGCCTGTTTAATGTCCTGTTCTTGTGACAACAAGAGAGGACTTTATCAAACTCGTAGGTATTTAAGAGTGCAAACCCACGGCTAGGCTTGGTCTTAAAAGGTCTTATCCGAAATTCCTTGTGGAACAGAGTTCCATCAAAGTCGGTTTAAAATGCTATGAGAAAAATAATTATTCTTGCTGTACTTTACGCAAATAACCCAAGTATAAGACTAAAGTTTATTTTGCAAACAACTGAGTCCTATCATGATTTGTTTTTAACAAAAATGAGGACAGGAGAGAGAGAAATTCTGTTTCAAAACTTGTTATACATTTGTTATTAAATTATAATCTCATTAGTTGTTTTTAAGTTTTTGCCTGCATTTTAGATTACCCTGCTTTTTTCTGTAAACCAACCAGCAATGTCTGACTGGAGCTCAAAAGAACCAAAATGATGAGTAATGTAAAAAATCTGGATCAATATTTTAATCCTGAACAATTATCCTGCAAATCCTACCAGGTGATAGGAGTAAATAGGTTCCCATAACCCACGGGTTTTTTTGTTTGGGAAAATAAGACCAAGGGAGCTAACCAAACCAAGCCCCATGAATGCAAATCTTTGCAGGCAAAACTATAGTCATAAGTTATCTGGTTGTATTGGCAGGCATGAGACTTTTTTTTAACTATCCTTATTCCTTTATTTCATTTTGAATATGTCTTCTAATAACTTGAATTGTTTCTTCTTATTTAAAGGCCATTCAGCTTCAAATGGTGATACAAACAGAACCATGAATGAACATGCCTTTCTTTTGGGGACCCCTAAACTGACCTCAGGAGGAGCCTTAACTGCCGCTTTCCCAAAACATCACCCCCTAGCAGCAGGAAGCAGTTAAGAGCAGTTGTTGTCCACTTTCTCCAGCAGCAGTTGGGGTCTCCCTCCTCCCTCCAACCCTGAAGGGTGGAATGAAAGGAGTTAGCCAACTTGCTTTAGGCAGACAGTAGGGGAAGGGTTCCTCCGGAGAACTTCCTACCTACCCCGCAAGCATTTATTCCAAATATTTTGTGCAATAAAGGTATTTGCTAAGAAGCTTGCCTAAACATACCCACAGTGGAAAATTTTGCCCCTTAACATATGTACAGTAAGGGAAATAAATCAATATGGAGCAGCTCAGACTAAGGGCCCACATGTGCACTGGAAAGATGGAGTGGAACAACCAGGAGTTCACATCACATACAACCAGGAGTTCACATCACATACAACCAGGAATTCACATCACATACAACCAGGAGTTCTCATCACATACAACCAGGAGTTCACATCACATACAACCAGGAGTTCACATCACATCCAACCAGGAGTTCTCATCACATGCAACCAGGAGTTCACATCACATGCAACCAGGAGTTCACATCACATCCAACCAGGAGTTCTCATCACATACAACCAGGAGTTCACATCACATACAACCAGGAGTTCACATCACATACAACCAGGAGTTCTCATCACATACAACCAGGAGTTCACATCACATACAACCAGGAGTTCTCATCACATACAACCAGGAGTTCACATCACATACAACCAGGAGTTCACATCACATACAACCAGGAGTTCTCATCACATACAACCAGGAGTTCACATCACATACAACCAGG
>CAUYLG010037817.1:0-43186 GCA_963573385.1 Cacajao melanocephalus
CTGCTTGTTTGTTATTTTCATCCCTTATTCCTTCCTGTCTCCATTGTTAAGCACAATTATTGGCATAAAAGAGGTTTTTAATACCCATTTTTAGACTGCATTCTAGCCTGGGCAATAGAACAAGAATCCCGTTCTCTCCCCCTCTTTCTCTTCCTCTTTCTTTCTCTCTTACATTCTTTTTTTTTTTTATTTCTTTCACTCTCACTTTCTTTCCTCTCTTTTTCTTTCTTTCAAAAATAAAAAAATAAAATAAATAAAAATAAAAAAATTCACATCCCTTTCCTCTTGGATGTCTCTGGGCAATTTGCCAAAAATGCTCAAATAGAAATGCTTCCTGAAAGTGACCTGACCTCTGCTACACACCTAGAACATTCTATGACTCCAAGAAAAACCCCAGAAATCACAGGGGTCCAGGCATGTGAGAGTCCCAGAGGCTGATACATAATTTGCTTCCTCGCACATTGCCTCTGTGCCTCACAATTATAAAACATCATACATCAACCAGACTTTGTCTTCATTCATATTATCTCATTTCACCCTCACAATCGCCCAGTAATAAATCCCATTTCTTAAATGAGGATTTTCTAAAAATCCCCATTTCACAGACGGAGAAACTGCAGCCATTTACAATGATTCTCAACAGTGTTTATCAATCATATCTGAAAGTATGTCCAGTGCCAGGTGGCAAACCCCACCTTCTCAGGAAAACATGAACTCAACAATGCCCCATCTCCCATCCGTCTTATGCTTTGATTCCATCTTAATAATATTCCTCATTAATCACCTATTTTCCAAGCTGTAGCTGTTTTTTTTTTAATTTCCTGACCACACTTCTAACATCTTAGTTTGCTTTCATTACTTCTGTGTTTGCAGTAGCTCTAAATTCAGTTTCCTCCCAAGTTTCATTAACATGCTCTTTGCTTCCTCTTGCAAATCTCAAAGGCAGGCACACTTGAAGAGTTTAAAGCATGTCTTCACTACAAAAGTGAGCCCTGAGCTGGGAAGGGTAGACAGCGTATGAGGTACCATTCCTCACCAAACACCACAGCTGAAGTCAAAACCTTGACAATTCCCTGTCCTGATGAGGCTGCGGGGTGAAGAGGGGTCGTAAGTACCATTTCTTGTTCATAAGGTGCAAATTGGTAGAACTTTTATGTGATACATTTGGCAACCGCTATCAAAATTACCAATGCATTTACCTTTGACTCAGAGTAAACACCATCGGAAGGACACACCACTCCTAGGAATTTATTTACATATGTAAATGTTTATATATACACTCGCACATGTGTAAAGAAAGGAATGCTCACGTTTATTCAGTGTTTATTCTAATTCAATGCAGTGCTTTTTCTAATGATACCAAGTTATAAACATTCTATGTGTCAATCAGTTGGGGCCTGGTCCAATAAATCATGGTATAGCTATAAAACAGAGTATTAGAAAGCTGAAAAAAATAAATAAATAAGCACTTTATATTCAAATATAAAAGGAACTATAAGATAAATATTCAAAGTAGAAAGAGCAGGTACAGAATAATATGTATAGTTGGATGACTTATTTATTTAAAAAAGCAAAAGATCCATTTTTGAATTTAGATGAAGAAAAATATCACAGGAAAGATAAACAGAAACCACTAACAATGGCTACAAGTTTTGGGTTTGGAGGCTTTGGGAATTAGGATGGGAAAAATATTTCCTGCTACTTATCTCTTCATCATTTCTTTATTTTATTTTATTTTTTTTTTTGGTATACACGACTGGATGACCCTGTCAAAAATTAAAATTAAAAATTAAATGGGGAGAATAGAAATGAATTATTCAACACCCTAATTCCTAAAGAACAACATCACTGGCCATTAGTCATCATTCGAGGATTGATGTAGTATCAGAATATCTTAAAATTCTTTTCATCATGCCAAAATGTATTAAAACTAAGAAGGTGGATCCTGTCAGTTATAAATTGGTGAATTTAATGTCCTGAACAAATAATTTATTGAAAGGACATGGTGGTGCTATTTTCAACTGATGGCTGGTTTTTTTCTCTCTGGAAACTTTGCCCCCTTCTTCTTGTAATATTCTCCTTCCTTTGTTTTCAAAACCTGTCCCTCCATCATCTGGTGACACAGCTTCATCACAGATTTACCTCCATCACATGACAAGGTAGTCATGTGACTCAGGCTGACATGCAACAGAAATCCTCTGACCTCATGCACAGGGGTTGTCCCAGGATAGGACACATGACCCAAGCAGAGCCAGTTGGGGGGTCATTATTCCAGAAAAGGAAAAGGCAAGCCTTCACTCCCACTGAGACACTGGCGCCATTAAAGACACGTAGCCTAGAGCTGCCAGTGACCTTCTCCGTTGCCACAGGATCAGGAAAGTAGAGACAATTAAGGATAAACATAATAAAGGGAAATGCAGAGCCAAACAATGGAGAGAAGTGGAGTTCTAATGACAGTTTCAATTCTTGGATCCAGCTATACCTGAAGTAGCACCAATCCCCTCAATTCTCTACCTTGCTGGGACCAACTTAAATTAGTTTATATTTCCTGGAACCAAAAGAATCTTGACTCATATATTCTTAGCCAACGATGGCAGCATTGAGGCATGCGTTCAGTTTTAAGGTTGGTTCACCTGATCACCTTACCGGCTTCTCCTGGATTCTTCTTAGAACTAAAGACTAACTATATCAATGGTTGCTACAATCCTGCTCTCGTTAGTTTCACACTCTTACCTACTGAGTTAACACCACAAATCAATCAATACTTTAAAGGCATTGTCCTGACAAAACAAGTGATGTCGAAAAGAACAAATCTCCTTTGACAGTGACTGTTCTTGGAGGTGAAGATAAACCACAGAGTAGACAACAAAGTCACCATCATCGCAGGCTGTGACGTTATTTATTCCGATCTTATTCATTCTGAGCCCCGCCTACTTCAGTACTGAGGTTCCGCAAACAGTTTAAGAGAATGAATAACTGAATACAACATACCATCCAGAATCCCTTCCAACTAAGGAGGGTAGCATGACCAGGGCGTTTTGGCATCAAACAGAACCCAAATTCAAGACTTTGCCATATAGCAGCTGTGTGTCTTCGATCCCGCCACCTAAGTCTTCTGCATCTCAGCTCTGAGCTGTAAAATGAGGATGAAAAATGTTCCTCACTCACAGGATTACTGTAAAGACCCGAAGAAATGTTGCAGGTGAGGAACTAAGCATGATGCCATTGGTGGGGTTCAGAATATGTTACCCCAAAATGTGGCACCTTGGCATATTGAATAAGCGAAAGGAATTTGAGGAATGGCATGTGTGGGAAAGGCTTTTTGACCTTCCCCTGAAGACTCCATAGAACCTAGGGAGGATTTTCTGACCCGTCCCTAAAGCAGATCATGAGACCCTCATGAGACAGGCACCCTCCCTATACCTGGAAGAGAGGAACCTTCCATCTCTACAGACACAGGGACACAGAGAGGAATCCGAACACATAGGCCTTGCTGAGTTTACCCCGTGCTCCTTATGTTTACCTCAGCTGTCTTTTGTCCTATCATGTTTCTTCATTACTGTCCACTATTCCTCAAACCCAGCACCACAAACGCTCAAGTGTGACTGTTTCTTCAGGTCCCCGTTTAAAGTTTCCCATGTAGTGCAAAACTTATATTAAATCAATGTGAATATCTTGCTCTTGTTAATCTGTCTTTTGTTAGAGGCCCCAGCCAATAAACCTAAGATGAATAGAGGGAAAAGTTAAGTTTCCCCCACCACAAAGTAAGTGCTCAATATACATTAACAATCAACACCATGTATTTGTTCAATAACATCAAGTGATCGCTTATCAGGAAAGCTCAGTGGTAGATGAAGCGGAGAATGTAAAGTCCATCACACATGGATCCTACCTTCCAAGAGCTTACCATCTATTAATAAGAGAGCCAGAACTAGTATAGAAATCATTACAAATAAAATAACAGTAATAGTAACATGTCTTAGACCAAGCCCTGGAGATTCAACAACAAATAAGACAATAATCTCTGCCTTAATGGAGGGTATGTTTCATTGGAGGAGACCAGCAATAAATAGTGAAGTATGTAATTTAAATTTCTGACTGGGGTCTGTTTGGGGGGGCTAGGGGAGGGACAGCACGGGGTGGGGAGGTTGGGGAGAGACAACATGGGTAGAAATGCCAGATATAGGTGATGGGGGGATGGAGGCACCAAACCACCTTGCCACGTATGTACCTATGCAACAATCCTACATGGTCTGCACATGTACCCCAGAACCTAAAGTACAATTTAAAAGAAGAAGCGCACCATGTTAGGAGAGCAACAACAGGGAGTTTTAGGGGGAAGATCTACACACAGAAGTGATGTATGGAGAAAGTGCTCTTGCGGGGAGAGATCAGGAAGAAGGTGGAAGACAGAAACAGGAGAAGGAAGGGGAGGAGGCCAAGCAAGGGGCGACCCCCTTAAAGTCACATGGAGAGCAGCTTCTGCTGACCCCACAGGGGACTCTGCAATGCAAATTATGTCTCAGGGTTGTCCCAATCTGTGGCCAGCAGGCCAGAAATGTATCATTCCACACCTGCAGCCCTTGGCGAAGGCCCACCCTGGGAGAAAAAACCCAGGTACTAGTGGCACTTTTGGGTTGTGGGCCAGGTGTCTCCAGCAGCCCAGGGAAATCCTCCGAGCAAAGGAGCAGGTGTGGGTCGTGGGAAGCAGAAGTCCACAGAGCCAGGGAGGGGCACTCAGAGCAGTTAGTGGGACCCTAGGACAGGGACCCCAACCCAGGCCACTCAGCAGCAGGTAAGCGGCAGGTGTGTGAACGAAGCTTCATCTGTATTTACAGAGACTCCCCATTGCTTGCTTTACTGCCTAAGCTCCGCCTCCTCTCAGATCAGTGGCTGCATTAGATTCTCATAGGAGCACAAACCCTATTGTGAACTGTATATGCGAGGGATCTAGGTCGTGTGCTTCTTATGAGAATCTAATGCCTGATGATCTGTCCCTGTCTCCCATCACCCCTATATGTGGGTTGCAGGAAAACAAGGTCAGGGTTCCCACTGATTCTACATTATGATGAGTTGTATAATTATTTCATTGCATATTACAATGGAATAGTATTAGAAAGAAAGTGCACAATAAAGGTAATGCACTTGAATCATCCGAAAACCGCCCCCACCACCTCGAGTCCATGGAAAAATTGTTTTCCATGAAAACAGTCCCTGGTGTCAAAGAAGCTGGAGACTGTTGCCCTGGGGGATACAGGGGAGTTCCAACGGTATCCATGACCCATGGGATCTCTGCCTCCTGTTAGTGATGAGTTATCAGGAAAGGCTTCCCTGAGGAGGTGACATTTTAGCTGAGTAGGAGTGGCTAGGCAAAGAGCAGGGGAAATTGACTGTGAGACTAATTACAGGGCTATTTAGATGTAAAGTGTTTGTGAAAGGCAGTGAACCTGGGGATCCTGTAGGATGTCATTCCCATCTGTGCTCTGTCTGCAGCCCTGACACTGCTCTCTGCCCAAGCTGAAGCTGTTAGCAGTGGTGCCAGGTGCTGGGGCACATTGCTGCCTCTGGTGACATGTGCTGTAACAGGAGATCAAGGGCTCTTACCAGGAAGCACTTGACAGCCTCACCGCTAAACGACTCAACCTTCGGTGGCCAATTTCGTTGCTTATCACGAATGCTCGCAAACACAGAGTTCCTGTGCTCCAGGCCACTGTGGCAGGTAGATGAGGAAGCTCCCCTACTCTCCAAGCCCATCAGATCATGTTCTAAAAGACCTCCACTTTCACTTCCACACATGTTCCTAATGCCTGCTGAGAAAATGAGATCCAAGGAGCCAGCTTTAAGAGAAACTCCATGTCGATCTATCTAGATCAGTGTCTCTCAACCTAGGGGTGGTTTGGTCCTGCAGGAAGCATTGGCAGTGTCTGGGGATATTTGTGTTTTTCAGGTCTGTGGGGGGCAAGGGTGCTCCTGGCATTTAGTGGGCAGTGGCCAGGGACACTGCTAGACATCCTACAAGGCCCAAGACAGCCCCCACCACAAAGAATTATTTGGCCTGAAATGGCAATAATTCCAAGGTTGAGAAACCAAGGTGTAGAACAATAGTCTAATGTGTGGCAAAGGTCAGGTCTCCAATCTACAAACTCTCTTTTTCTTGCCCAGATCAGTAATATGATGTATGTAGGTCATGATATTTTTCAGTTTTCAAGTGGCAAAAGCGTATTCAAACTATCTTAAGTATAAAATGGGACTTATTGCATAAATAATTGATTAGGCATGGCAAAACCCAGGGGTTGTAATGATGCCATCAGAAGTAATCTCAATATATCTCTGTCTGTCTCCTTCTCCTCTTTCTTCCTTCCCTCCCTTCCTCCTTCCCTCTCTCTGTTCTCTTTTCCTCTTTCCTTTTTGTCTCATTCTCAAGTGGCCTCCCTCCCTGTGGAGGCTATAAACAGCAACAGCTTACATTCTGATAAGTTGATAACGTCAGCACAAGAGCACTCCTTCCTGATACCTCAGTCATGTCACGATCTAGCAATTGGCTGGATTTTCTAACCTGGGTGACTTGACCACTCCTGAACCAATCACCATAGCCAGGGATGTAGCACTGCCATTGGTCAGACCTGAGTCAGGAATCCACCTCTAGAGTTAGGGTGAGTAAACCCACCCAGAACCATATACTGAGATTGGTCTCCAAGAGAAATAGGGATGCTTTACCTGTACTTGTTTATTCAATCCTCACATCACCCTGGAACAAAGATAGTACATTGTATTCACGGAAGGGAAATCCCATTGAGAAGACAGCATGGCAGCATGACTGGGATGCAGTGTCAGGAGCTAGACGGTCCGGGGTCAGTTCCCAGCTCTACAGTGGACGCTGGGCAATGGTGCTTTGGCTTCCTTGTCTGCACAGTGGGAAATGACTTGTTGTGAGAATCAAATGAGTGATTACATATAAAGGGTTTTAAATCACGCCTGGGACAGACAGAGAGCACTTGATAAGTACTGGTGGTTGTTTTTGAGAATTAATCCAAGCAAACCAAGGGGTGCTTTTCACGTAACTTATGTAAGTTTTATAATCCCATCCAAGTTTACAGAAAAACTGAAATCCATAAAGAAAATCTAACTTCTTTCAGATCACACAGGTCAGCAGCAAATACGGGACAAAAGGGCCCAGTTGTCCTGATCCCTGTCCAGGGCTCTTTTCACTGCCCCACGGACGCTTTGGAAGATTCAGTGCACTCGAAACTCCATCAGCCCCAACAGGTGGCCATCCACCCTGGAAGCCAGCACATGTTGATTTTATAAACTTTCCATTCACCGTGACATGCCAGCCTCCCCAAATAGAAAGCATCCCCAGCCATGATAGGGGTTGAGAGCCTCACCTTTCCCAGTCTACGGGGGTCATCCTACTCCCGCAGCTGTACAAGGGAGAGGCGGTCACAGTTTTAAGGTTCATTCACATGCTGCTCTGGCCCTCTGGCAGCCTCCTTTGCTCTTTCTCAAGCTCCCTGGAAACCCATCAGCCCATGATATTTATTACCTGCTCCTTCCATTTATGAGTTAGTGATGGAAAAAGAGAAGCTGTGTGCTCCTTTCAGGCAGCATGAGAGGCAGAGAGAAGAAAAGGTTATGGCTGTGTTTACTTTACTTAGTGCTGTTTTCCCGGCTGCCTCCCAATTGACGCTCAACAGCAATCCAAGAGCATATGATTAACCAAAGAGCTTTCTCAGATAAACATCAAATAGCCGCTATAATGACACATGACCTAGGTGGAGGGGCAAAGATAAATGCTAATTTTAAAATTAAATTGCCATTTCCCTGCATGTCTAAGAGAATGGGGAAAGAATGATGGGAATAAGTGATAGGAAGTAATGATGTAAAGGGAACAGGGTCCTCTGTACCCATCCACAAACAGGTCAAAGAGAAAGGGCTGAGACTGTCATAAGAATTGACTCTGAGTGTTTGTCACATCCCAGATATGATGCACTGTGATGCACTGTTGCACTGTTTCGTTTAATGCCCACAACAACCCTATAGAGATATAGGTGTTTTTAGGATCTTGATAAGGTTTGACTGTGTCCCCACCCAAATCTCATCTTGAATTGTAGCTCCCATAATCTCTTGTCATGGGAAGGACCTGGTGGGAGGTAACTGAATCATGAGGGCAGGTGTTTTCCATGCTGTTTTTGTGACAGTGAATAAGCCTCATGCAATCTGATGGTTTTATAAAGGGCAATTCCCTCACACACACTCTCTTGCCTGCCACCATGTAAGATGTGCCTTTGCTTCTCCTCTGCCTTCCACTGTGACTGTGAGGCCTTCCCAGCTATGTGGAACTGTGAGTCCATCAAACCTTTATAAATTACTCAGTCTTGGATATGTTTTATTAGCAGCATGAGAAAGAACTATATAGCTCTCCACTCTACAGTTGGGAAAACTGGGGCTAAGAGAGGTGAAGTACTGGGGCTAAGAGAGGTGAAGTACTTGGGACAAAGTCATATGTGGAATAAGTGGAGAGGCCAGGATTTGAATCCTGCCAGACTGGCTCCAAACCCCGTGAGATTAAGCATTATGCTAAATTATCTCCTGGACCTGTGCAGAGGGCCATAGGACTTGTCATATTTGAAGGTATATTTTGAGTTAATCAGTCACTTACCTGACAAAATATTTACCAATTCCTAGTTGTTAGCCAATGAGATGGGAACCATAAAACGATCTAGAACACTCTCTTGTTTTCTCGCAGGAATAGCTTACACATAACCTGTCAGAGGGAAATCAGGACTCTCTGAAAGAAAGACTGATACAGCACATCAGTTGGGGGTCCAGCATTTTCTTTTGGGGTTACTAAGGTCCACTCAAACCTGGAGACCAGGTAGCTTGGTGGTCAGGCCATTGACAGACCTCTGTTTAAACTCCAGTTTCTCCTCTCATATGCTGGGTGCCGTCTCAGGAAAGTGACACAAGCTCTTTAAGCATTTTTCCTCTTAGCGTAAAATATAGAAAATAATCATATCTACCACTTGGGATTCTTGTAATGATTAAACAAAGATCTTTATTATTCCGCTGAAGTTCGAGTTTGCCTGCAGGAATTAGGCTGCTACTTCTACCCTGCTGCTCTTAACTGTCAAACATAGTTTTTCTATCACCCAAGTGTCCCTGGCCTAAGCATCCCTGTGGCCAGTCATGGAAATCTTCTCGTTGCAGCCTGTGCCCTCCGGTGGAACCTAAAACCATCTGTGCCCACTGCTCCCAGGGGATGGCTCGGCTCAAGACTGGTGAAGTTCCACCCACAGTGCAGTTGCATAGTGGCATCAGTGGATGCTATCATCATCACAAAATCCAAACTGATTTCCCTATTAGGAGTTGGAATTAGGATATTGAAAGAGCTGTCTTTCTCCTTTCTAGAATCTCCCCACACTGGTGGGCTGAGATCTCCTATAGTCAAGTCACTTCTGACTGTCCTAATTCTCCATTCAATAATGGCAGTTAGTACAAACCCTGCCCACAGCAATAACAGCCAACACTTTTAGCTCCTAACTAATGCCAAGCACTGAGCTAAGCACTCTGTGGAGCTCAGGGAAGCCTCAGCACACCATCACAAAGCAGATATGGTTATCATTTGCACTTTACATATGGAGATACTGAGGCTCAGAAAGGGCCATTCTCTTGCCTCCAGATCACACTCCCTGGAGGTAACCGGTAACTGGACTTCAAACCGAAGTCTGCTGGCTGCAGGAGTCAGTCTGTAGGAGTCAAGGTCCATGACACTGTGTCCCTGGCTGCAGCCCTCAAGTACCCTTCAGAAAAAGTGAAACTCACCCTAAGAATCTCAGAGGCTGAATCAAAAGCCCCCTAGTAATATTCTGTGCCCTTTAGATTTCTAAATCCTGTTATCCTCCAGCCAAGAGGTGCAGCTCAAGCATGTCTCTACCTGTGATGATTAGCATAGCCTTCCTTCTGTTGTGACCCAAAGTCAACACTTTACTGCGTAATTGCTCTATTAGTCTCTTTGAGTCGGAAAAGGTAGAGCCCAACCCAGCGGATTAAGAGGGGAAAAAACGCCATTAATAGGCACATACAATTGGAAAGTTCAGGAGTAGAGGCTGTTAAAGTGAACTAAGCATGGCCTGAGAAGAACTCTGTACTTCTATATTTCAGTCCTTGTGGATGAACTGCAATCTAGCTTAATAGGTAGACAAGGTTAAAAACCTAACTTAGGAGTAGATGCCTGTAACAATAGTTGAGTCTTGGCCAATCCCAGCAGCCATACTTCAACCATTCATACACTGTGGAGTGTTCAGACTGTGTTCACATAAAGCAAACAGAGCTATAACCAATCCAGTCATTCTTTATGGATTCAGTAGCTTTCTATGTCTGATTTCTGTATGTCATTTCCCTTTTTTTGTCTGTAAATCTTCCACCATGTGGCTGCGCTGGAGTCTGTGTGAATCTGCTGTGATTCTGGGGGCCTGCCCGATTAGTGAATCATTCATTGCTCAATTAGACTCCTTTAAATTTAATTTGGCTGAAGTTTTTCTTTTATTAAGGCTAACTCAGAGAAGTACCCAAGCCCTCAAAGGGCTCCTGTGACATCTACCCCATGGCTAGGTGTTGGCTTTATTCTCAGCTATGCTTTCCCTTCCCAATAGCAAAATGGCTACCAACAGCTGGAGGCAGACATCCTAGCAGCTCAGCAATCCCCACAGAAACTGAGTTCCTCTGCTCTGTAACTTCAGCAGCCATTCCAGCTTGCACTCCATTGGTCCACTTGGAGAATCTCATGCTAATCCCTGAACCAAACACTTCCTGCAACCAAGAAGTGTACTCATTTGAGCTGGGTCATGTGAGCAGCCCTGGGGCCTGAGGATGTGAAGTTGGGAAGGCACCATCCAAGAGGGCCCAAACAGAGAAAACTGGAGGTGTGGATCCTCAAATAGAAATTAAGTGTACTCACAGAGCTGGGTCATGTGAGCAACCCTGGGGCCTGAGGATGTGAAGTTGGGAAGGCACCATCCAAGAGGGCCCAAACAGAGAAAACTGGAGGTGTGGACCCTCAAATAGAAATTAAGAGAGATTTCCTCAATTCTCCCCAAATGGAAATCTTCTGCTAGCACCAGAAGTAGCAGCATTAGATGCCAAACAGACAAGAGCCACACTATTTCTCTCCTTTCTTTACTCTACCAATCAAAAGGCACATCGTGCCAGATCCTCTTTTCCCTGACCCATTTCTCCTGACTTTATCCTGTGACTTGAGAAGCAGCACAATAAAGTGGAAATTGTATAACTCCAAGGATACTTGAGGAGAAGAGAGAAAGCGAGATAAATGAGTTAATTCTTTTCCCAAAGTTTTGCAGCAGCTCAGAGGTCTCTGGTTTATGGACACACGTTAAAGAATCTTTTCATGAGGACTGTTTTATGTGAGAAAGCCATTTGAGCAAGGAGGCACTTGGCTGCTCCTTCTAAATGAAAATTTTCAATTAGTCTGAAGAAGTTAATTACACCGTTCTTTAATAACTGCACTTGTGATTCTACAAATCCTCTATTAATTGATTCAACCATATGCCCCCACACTAAGAACAAGAAAACAGGTAGAAAAAGACCAAGGAAGAAGCGGGGGGGTGAGAGAAACAAAGATAAAGAAGGGCTGTATTGTCTGCTGGGTAGACAAGGTATAGAAGACAAGTGTGGGAGAATTCTTGAAAATTGTGAGTGGTGAAAGATTTGGGAAATTCATCCTACAGATCAAATAACCTTTGCAAGCTGCTTGCAACATGCACAATACTAGCAGGATGCATTGTGCTGCAGAATCTCAAAAAAAAAAAAAAAAAAAAAAAAAAGCAATTCTATAGAGCTTGATCTAGACAATTAAACAGGAGCTACCGAATCCGAGGTAGTTTTGGAAGAGGCTACAAATAGTGACTTTCTGTTTTGTAGAGAAGATCATTAAAGGGGAAGTCGGAAACCAGGAAATTCCAGTCCCAGCTTTGAAACACACTGCAGCTTTGTTCACCTGAAGCTCACAGTTGTAGGGATATTTAATACAAGCATCAAGCTAGCCTGGGTTCAGATCCTGGCTCTGCTACTGCCTAGCCATGTGACCCTCAGCATGGCATTTTACCTCTTTCAGTCTCAATTTCCTTATCTTATTAAATGATAGAAATATGCTTATCTATATCACAGGGGTCTTGAAACAGTTAAGCGATTAAATAATGCATACACACTGTTTAGCATTGTTCTAGAACATGTTAAGATTCACTAAATACTCAGGATCATGTTAGCCTGTTGTTATCCTAATAATATTGTGTAACAAAGCACTCCAAAGCTCATGGACATCCAGCCACAAGCACCAGCCTCTTACACACACATCTGCAGGTCTCTTACACACACATCGCTGGAATTCAGCTGGGCCTGGTTTCAAGATGCAGGTTGGGTCCAAGTGCACTCCATGTGTCTCTGATCCTCCTTGGACTGGTGGCTACTGAGGCTTGTTCTACTCATAAAGAGAACAGCAATAGCTGAGTAGGACAACTCCAACCACAGAAGCAAATTCTAAGACTGTCTACATCTGCTAAATGGCCACTGGCCAAAGCAAGTCACATAGCCCAAACTAAAATCAAGAAGCAGTGAAACAGACTCCAGCCATGGAGCTGGGATGGAGTTTTACTTGCCAAATAATCAATTAATCTAGCACAACCATTTTAGTTCTATTTGATGAGCACACAAATACGAGGAGTATCAAATGAGTGGTTGTTACAGATGGACTCGTGTACCTCCCAAAATTTATGTGTTGAAGCTCTAGTTCCCAATATGACTGTATTTAGAGATGAGAGTCTTTCAAAAGGTATCTAAAGGGCTGGGCGTGGTGGCTCACGCCTGTAATCCCAGCACTTTGGGAGGCCGAGGTGGGTGGATCATGAGGTCAAGAGATCAAGACTATCCTGGTCAACATGGTGAAAACCTGTCTCTACTAAAAATGAGCTGGGCATAGTGGCGCACGCCTGTAGTTCCAGCTACTCGGGAGGCTGAGGCAGGAGAATTGCTTGATCCCAGGAGGCAGAGGTTGCAGTGAGCCGAGATTGTGCCATTGCACTCCAGCCTGGGTAACAGGAGTGAAACTCCATCTCAAAAAAAAAAAGGGGGTATCTAAAGTTAAATGAGATCATGGTGGGATCCTGATATGGTTTGGCTGTGTCCCCACGCAAATCTCATCTTGAATTTCCTATAATTCCCACATGTTGTAAGATGGACCTGGTGGGAGATAATTGAATCATGGGGGCAGTTTTCCCCATACTGTTCTCATAGTAGTAAATAAGTCTCATGAGAGCTGATGGTTTGATAAGGGGTTTCCCCTTTCATTTGGCTCTCATTGTCGCTTGCCTGCCACCATGTAAGATGTGCCTTTCACCTTCTACCATGATTGTGAGACATCCCACCGCCCAGCCATGTGAAACTGTCAGTCCATTAAACCTCCTCTTCTTTATAAATTACCCACTCTTGGGTATGTCTTTATGAACAGCGTGAAAACAGACTAATACAGGTCCGTAATTCAATAGGACTGTGTTCTTTTAAAAAGAGGAAGAAACACCAGGAATGCAGGTGCACAGTGAAAGGGCCATGGGAAGACATAGCAGAAAGGCAGTCACCTGTAAGCCAAGGTGAGGCTTCAGCAGAACCCACCAGTATCATAATCTTGTACATCATTTCTTTTTTTTTTTTTTTTGAGATGAAGTCTCGCACTGTTGCCCGGGCTGGAATGCAATGGTGTGATCTCGGCTCACTGCAACCTCTGCCTCCCAGGTTTACAAGATTCCTCTGCCTCAGCCTCCAAGTAACAGGGAGTACAGATGTGTACCACCATACCCGGCTAATTTTTTGTAGAGATGGGGTTTCGCTGTGTTGGCCAGACTGGTCTCGAACTACTAACCTCATGATCTACCCACCTCGGCCTCCCAAAGTGCTGGGATTACAGGCATGAGCCATCATTTCCAGCCAATCTTAGACATCTTGCCTTGATCTTGGACTCTGAGAAATAAATTTCTGTTGCTTAAGCTACCCAGTCTATGGTATTTATGGTAGTCCAACCAAACTAACACAGTAGTAGAGAAAATCAATGCCAAAGGAGGAAGATTTCTTAGAGAGAGAAGAAACCAAACTTCACACAGAAGATCCTCTCTGGTTAGAGGATATGCAGTAATTCAACAGTGAAGGTGGAAGTGAGAGGGAAGATGACATCCTAGGTGCAAGAGATAGCCTTCACCATTAGTTTGGAAGAGGGACAGAAGACAATAGCTAACATTTTGTTGTTCGTACTTGGTTGCAGACACTGCATTAGGCTCCTTACATACTTGATCTTATTAACCCTCAAAACAACCCTAAAAAGTTGGCACCATCAGTATCCTTCATTTTAAGGAGAAAGAAACAGGTTTGAGAAGACGAAGATTAACACCTAAGGATGTCATGTGACAGAACAGGAATACGTCAGCAACTTCTGCTCAGCAGCTGCTCTTGGATAAAATCTAGAAAAAAAAGTTCATGGCCTGAGAATAAGCACAACAAG
Source organism: Cacajao melanocephalus (assembly GCA_963573385.1). Classification (NCBI taxonomy): domain Eukaryota; kingdom Metazoa; phylum Chordata; class Mammalia; order Primates; family Pitheciidae; genus Cacajao; species Cacajao melanocephalus. The sequence goes on from CAUYLG010037817.1 coordinate 14,561, forward strand.
GTACTCCTAGGAAATATCAGACAGATAGTAAAAGAAAAAAGCAGATGTTTCCCCCAAGGCAGGGAGAACTGTGGAGAAGAAAAGAAAACAAGGAAGGGAGAGAGAGAGGCAGGCTCTATCTTCCCTTTGCTCATTTGATATAATAGCAATGGCAGCTAATAATTACCAGTAGCATAGCATGTGTAAAGCGCTGTTCAAAGCACTGTATATAAAGTTTGCCATTTTCTAATCTATTGGCTTAATATGCACAGTAACGCTAAGGTAGGTACTAAAAGTGTCCTCATTCTGCAGACGAGAAAACTGAGCCATACCACACTCACAGTAAGCAACACTGCAAGCAGTCTGGATCCAGAGTCCATGCTCCCAACCCCTGTGTGTTTTTCTTCCGCTCATACTGCTGCCATGTATTTCAGGAAGAAATTTTTCTTGCTAAGGAAGTGCTCTGATCCAACCTCTTCTCTATTTACAAAACAGTGGTAGCCCCCATTGCCCTCAGGATAAGTCCCCAGTCATTGCCTTGGCATTAAAGGTCATATTCTGTCTCTCTCCATTTGATCTTTCTAACTTGCATTTCACGCAAACTTGTCTGCTCTCTGTATTCGGGTGAACATACTCCAATGTCACCCTCTACCTCTAAACTGGGTTGGCCCCTCTTCCTCTGTGTCCAGCCCCACACATCCACAATGGTGCTCTCCATTTAACAGCCACATCCATCCTGTGTCCATCCTTCTCTGACGGCCCAAGTAGAAGGAATTATCTGCAGCACGCAGCTTCCAACTCATTTGGGGGCCTCTACTCCCCTTGCTCCTCATCCTACTCAATTAGTCATCAATTACTTCAGAGTGGCTTAGAGAGAGCTCTGTGCTAACAAGAAGATAGCAAGAAAAGTCTGTGCCTGTTCTTATAGACTTTACCATCCAGCAAGGATCTAAGAGACTCGTGCAAATGTTCACAGCAACACCAAAATGAGGTGTGTGGGAACCTCTGACCCTCCAGACCACTCTCCCTGTAGCACACAGATGGGCCTCGCAGGGTCAGTGGACCCCAGAATTGCACCCCACTTCATCTGTGCATGCACTGGATGAGGTGCCCATATATAGCTCTCATCGAATCATATTCTCATTAGATTCTTATCCTGAAGAATTTAACCTAGTTCTTGCTCCTTCTTTTTTCCTCCTTTTACCTGAAGAGACAATGCCTACGACCCTTCAGGGGATCAGGGGAGCATCAGGCGTGATAGGAGATGATGAAAATTAATCACAGGGAACTTCAGGAAGGAATCTGTAAGACGAGCTCTTTACATAAACCTTATAAATCTTGGGGCACATATGGTTAAGTCTCAGTGCAAGATCAAGTTCAGGAATCAACGTTTAGCATCAAGATGTGATTAATACCAATTTCATTGTTTGTTTACATCCCTCCAATAATGCTGAAAGGAATCCAAATACAGTTTATATTTTATTTATTCTCCTACCCACCCCAATGGAAGGAAATAAAGACTAGGTTAGGGCCAGGACAGTGGCTCACACCCGTTATCCTAGCACTTTCGGAGGCCGTGGCAGACAGATCACTTGAGGTCAGAAGTTCGAGACCAGCCTGGACAACATCATGAAGCCCCATTTCTACTAAAAATACAAAAATTAGCTGGGCCTCATGGCGGGCACTTGTGATTCCAGCTACTAGGGAGGCTGAGGCAGGAAATTCACTTGAACCCAGGAGGCAGAGGTTGTAGTGAGCCAAGATTGTGCCACTGCACTCCAGCATGGGCAACAGAGCAAGACTCCATCTCAAAAAATCAAACAAAAACACTAGATTGAGAACCAACCTGAGAACATCTGGGGGAAAGAGAAGAGCAGAACCAGGCCTGGCCCATCCTGGAGAAAGCATCAGGGGAGTAATGCGGGAGGACAGGAGTGAGGAGTGGACGAAGCAATCTGCCGGAAGTCCTGAGAGCTATAAATTAAAAAGCTTATTCTGTCCTAGAAAAGAGAAATGCATAGTAGAATATCTTTTTAATTTGGTGTCTACTAGGCTTCTGGAATTCCATGTCTATGCTTAAACTGAGCCACAGACGGACTTGGGATTCATTTGGATTGCATTTTTAATCCCTGGAGCCTGCTAGGGACTGTGGTAAGCAGTGGGAACTCAGATTGACGGCCCTTAAATAACCTAGTAGGGAGCGAAGGAAGCTGCAGGTTTCAGTGTGATTTAGTAAGTGGTAAAAGCCTCAGCCAAACCCAAGGAATTTGTCGGCCCAGCTCTGTGTGGCCACTAGTGTCCCAATGGTGCATGCACCAAACTGTATCTAAGATATCAGATTTCACAGCTGTGAAGTCCTGCCTCCTCCAAGAAGCCTTCCTAGACTAACCCAGCCCCTACAACCAAATATCCCCTGACATTCTCAGCACTGACACAACGAAGCTGAATTTGATTCATATGTTTACATCCTCTGTTTCCAGTGACACTGCCAGTTCCTGGAGGCAGGATCCACTTCACATCACACATTCTGCATCCCTCACTGACACTCACCCCTCTTCCTAGCAGACAAAGTACTCATCAATCCACCGCAGTTGTCAGCAACTTCCCACCCCCCTGACTCCCTCCACAGAGAGCCAAACTCTGCCATGTCAGGTGAGTACTTAGGCCGTAGAGAGTCCTAGAATAGTGCTTACCTGAAGGCTCACAGTGGTCTTGTGTGGATGAAGTGGGGGCTGTGGTTTCAGATCACACTTTCTGATTAATGGTTTAAAACCCAACCATCATGTGCTAAGTGGGTCCCTAAATATAAGCACATTGAATGTGGGCAGGAGTTCCCACATAGTCGATGCGAACCAGGGGGCATAGGCACCTGCCCACGGGTGTCCACAGATGTTCCAGGTGCCATTGTTTTGAGTTCCTGCTGCCCCAGGTGCCACCTGGTGGCAGGAGCCTGCTCCGGGGAAATAACTCTCTGGATGACTCTGGGCTTTGGAGAAGACTCCTCTTACCAGGAATTTGGAAATCTCCTTGCCAGCTGGCACACACTTCACCAGCCTGATCCAGGAAAACAGAGGCAGGAGTACTTTGGTGGCACGGGGGCCCCTCCCTCTACCTCCCTGCTTCCCAGGATGGAGTAGCTTCAGCAGGGGTCACCCACCTTTTTTACAAAGTGGCCACATTCCCCTCCTCTCCTGAAAAAGTCGAACTGTTAAGCTCAACTCTATTTAAGAACAGTGTAGACATGCCTGATCAACATGGAGAAACCCCATCTCCACTAAAAATACAAAATTAGCCAGGCGTGGTGGCACATGCCTGTAATCCCAGCTACTCCGGAGGCTGAGACAGGAGAATCGCTTGAACCCAGAAGGCGGAGGTTGTGGTGAGCTGAGATTGCACCATTGTACTCCAGTCTGGGCAACGTGAGCAAGATTCCATCTCAAAAAAAAAAAAAGAAAGAAAAAGAACAGTGTAGAGGAAAAGAGTAAATCAGCAATTGGGTCATATCACCATTCATGATGTTTTCGGAGACATTTTCTCAGCATTCTATTGTATTATGTTATTTGACATTTTACAATAGGCATGGGTTTTTAATAATCAGAAAAAACAGCAATTCCCATTTTGAAAATTAAGAAAGAAGCAAAGGACACTTTCTTTTTTATTTTCCCACGAATGTGGATGAAGGGGAGGGGTCTTTAAAAAATATCTTCGAACAGAGTAAAACTTCACTTACACTTTTTCCTGCATAGAAGTTCAAGAGCTAATAAATGTTTTAGGCTCTAGGCTTTGCTTCTTTCGCCTCTGCTTTCTTTTTCCAAATCCTGCATCTCTTTGATGTCTCAGGTAGGCCAGGGAATTGAAACCTCAACATCCCCATACTAAATAACTGACCTTAGTAAACAGGCCTCACACTTTAATCCCACCAGAATGATTAAGATGAAAAAGACAGAAAATGCCAAGTGCCACGGAGAACTTGGAGCTCCTGGAACTTTCAAATACTGATGCTGTGGGTATCAATTCCCAATGCCTTGCAAAGCTGTCTTTGGTAGCATGTGCTACCTTGGGACCCAGGAATTCCACAAGCTTCCCCAAAGACATGGACTACGATGTTCACTGCAGAATGACAATAATCAAAAACTGGAAACTTCTCAACTGTGCCGCAGTGATAGAACACATCATTGCATATCCACAGAATGGAATATTATGTCGCAATGAAAGGAAATTACAACCATACCCAACAATACAGATGAATCTCACAAACAATGTTGAGAGAAAGAAGCCAGATGCAGAAAGCGCATGCTGTTTGCCTTCATTAACGTAATGTACAAAGACAGGCTAAACTAATCATCTTCAGAGATGAAAGTGAGGAACATGGTGACCTTTGGTGGGACTAGAGGAGGGATAACTGCAAAAAGGAGCAGTTGGGGTGATGAAGGAGCTTTGGGGTGATGAAGCAGGGGCAATGGTGTCAAGTTCTGTTTCCTGACATTAGTGCTTGTCACATGGGTGTCTCAGCATGTAAAAATCTGAGCTGTGCACTTTTGCTTTGGGCACTGTGATATACATGTGATAGCCAAAGAAGTTTTTAAAAGTAGATATCTGCTCCTATGAATGATTAGGTTTTAATAAATATAATTCACTTAGTGACTTTTTCACCAAATATAATTCACTTAATGACTTCTTCACCAAAAAAAAATAGCAGAGGAGAAAAAAGTGAAGCCCCTGCAGGTTGAAAACAGAAAGCTTACACATGAAAAGAGAAAAATCAGATCACATGCTACACCCACAATCTTACCCAAACCAAATGCATATTTTAGAATCAACAGATTTCTTATCAAAAGGAACAATTTCATTGTCCAAGGCAAAAGAGCCTTTGTTTTTTTAAAACAGGATCTCGCTCTGTCACCCAGGCTGGAATGCAGTGGCGCAATCTGCAGTCTTTACCTCCTGGGCTCAAGCGATCTTCCCACCTCACCCTCCCAAGTAACTGGGACTACAAGCATGTGCCACAACATTCGGCTAATCTTTGTATTTTTTTGTAGAGATAGGATTTTGCTATGTTGCCCAGACTAGTCTTGAACTCCTGAACTCAAGTGATCCTCCTGCCTCAGCCTTCCAAAATGCTGGGATTACAGGCGTGCGCCACCACGCCCAGCCCAAAAGACTCTATGTGCAGATTTTATTCTATGTGCAGATCAATCTGAAGATCTTTAAACATAGCTGGTTTTCATTCCTCTGCCTGCATTGTTTAAAATAAAAGGTGTGTCTTCTGGCACCTTTTTTTAAAAGGCCAAGCGGGGTATGCTGCCATTTGACCTGATTTTGATCTGTTTCATTTAAGAAATATATTTATGCACAAGGGATTGGATTGCCTATAGAATGAGGTCGCTTCTTGAGTGTCATATGCTGAAGCAAGTGGAAGGAGGGGCAGGTGACCATCTATACATATCAGTCACACACTTCCTCCATTTCACCCAGGATGATTCTCTATTCACTAAGCAGGTGAACACTGACACCCAGTGGAAGCAATGAGAACACAGAACAAGCTATCTTGGTACTTGCTTCTAATAAAAAATTCCGTGGTTGGACTTATTGTAAATAACTTAGAAGGTAAGTTTTTGAAAACTTGATGAGGGAAATTGATTTAAAAATTGGTAAGGGATATAAGAACACAAACAAAAATAAAAGTTTCAAACGGCAAGTAAATATTTATAAAAATATGTTCAGCATCACTAGTGAAAACGAAATGAAAACAGCAATTAAATACCATGTCAGCTATCTAATTGGAAACATTACTAAAGTTTAATCCCATCTCACCCACCTGATTAGAAATATGACTAATGTGTAATCATCTCAGGAGCCAACGTAAGTAGAGGGTGATCTGATACTCCTGGAGCTCACATGGCGCAGGTGGAGGGTAAATTGGCTCTGTATTTTGGATGACAATTTGATACTATCTTTTAAAATACTGAATACACATAATCTAACAATTCTTGTTTCAGAGTCAATCCCAGACAATTGTTTTAATATGCACGCAAGAAGACAAGTTCAGTTTAGGTGATACCATATTGCTGGAAAGCAAAACACCATTCGGTGAGTAATGGGTTCATTTTTATAAATGGACCCAAACGATATGAATCAGCTTGAAGGGGTCTGCAATGACCAAAGTTGAGACAAGTGAAGCACCAAAAATAATAATAGCTATCATTGATTGAAACACAGCAAGTATATACAAATACATGAATCCATATTGATACACAAAAAGAAACTTAAACTCATCTGCCACCATTGGAGACAACTATGGTTTTACTCCTTATACCATAAATTGATATTAAAGAGAAAAGATTAAGCATTCATCCTACATTCCTAGCAGGAACTGCACTTCAGGGTAACCCTATAAGCTCAGCAGTTGAAAGAAAGCTCCCGTTTACAGGAGAATGCCGGTAATCAATGTAGAGTATAGGACAGAATGTGAAAATCAAAATCGTGCAAACCCCAAATGAAACAGTTGATTGACATAAGAAGCAGCAATTAGGGGAAGTGTCGACATGGTACGGACAGATCCTGACACAGATTACTTTCTACGTGCTAGAAGGAATATGTAACTTTGTAATGCAGAAATGTGACTGCCCCAGTCTTGAGCCAGTAACCAATATTGGCATCGCCAATGGTGGGACACCCAGACATTATGTGTTTGCTGTTGTAACTGCAATGTCGAGTATACCTACCATATATTCTTGCCAAAATTTTACCCTAAATTATTCGTCTTAAAACATTCAGTTTACAGAAAAATTAGGCAATAGAGGAACAAATGAAGCACCATCAGAAGGAACCAACTCCAAAATCCAAAAGACAGGACATTCTACAACACATTGGTATTTAATTGCTGTTTTCTACTCTTACATCTGCTTATTTCTAAAATTTGTTTACATTTTATTTTACATTCTTAGATTTTGGCATCTTATTAGATGAACATATTTACTGTGCTTCTAGCAGATAAGGTCAAACAGGATAGTGGTCTAAAATTTGTATCTCATGAACTGGTAACATTTCCAAATTTCACAGCCAAATAATGGCAAGGATAGTTGCAAACAGCATAAATTCTTATTTTATTAAGTAAAAAATAACATTATCATAAGTGTCATCTTTTCATATAAGATAGGATATTTTATTACAAAAAGGTAAAGATGAATGGATATAATCCCAAAGTGCAGAACAGTCCTTTACACAGAATAAGATTTATGAAGATGCCCTAGATCATCTGAATACATCCGAGGAAACAATTAAACTCAGGCAGCTGGGGCTTGGTTAACTCACCTTGCTTATGACATGAAGTATTAGAAGGGAATGCATTGCTGGGTGGAATTCAGACTTCAGGTCTTCTCATCTTTCAGGTAGAAAAAGAGCACCATTGCCAAGTATGTTAACAGAGAAAATTATATTTGACAACCAACATTCCAAGCTCCCAGTGAACCTGAACAACATGTGGATGGTGCCGACAGATCCTTCCACAGATTACTTTCTATTTGCCAGAAGGAACATGTAACTTTGTAATGCAGAAATGTGACTGCCCTAGTCTCAAGCCAGTAATCAATATTGGCATCTCCAATAGTGGGACAACCAGCTTCCTAAGATTATAGGATTTTGGGTAAAACTGGGTTATTTATTTATTTTTATTTATTCTGTCACCCAGGCTGGAGTACAATGGTGCAATCTCGGCTCACTGCAACCTCTGCCTCCCGAGTTCAAGCAATTCTCCTGCCTCAGCCTCCTGAGTAGCTAGGATTACGGGTGCACGCCACCATGTCCAGCTAATTTTTGTATTTTTAGTAGAGATGGGGTTTAACCATGTTGGTCAGGATAGTCTTAAACTCCTGAACTCATGATCCAACTGCCTCAGCCTTCCAACGTGCTGGGATTACAGGCATGAGCCACCATGCTCAGCCAAACTGGGTAATTTATAAACAACAGTTACTCAGTCACAGGACTCTGTACCCAAAATCCTATAGCCCAGAGTCTAAGAAATGGCTGAAGTTTATTCATGGAGTTCTAAGACTTCTCTATGCTGAGATGGGATCTATCAATTAGGGCATGTCATTTGGTGGGTAAGACTATGGGCTTTGGACCAGTTATCTGGGTTTGAATTCAACTCTACCAGTTAGGCACCAAATGCTCTCTAAATTTCAATGTCATAACCTGTACCATAGGTAAAATAACAGTGTCTATGTCAGCAATATAAGAATCAAATGGGATAATGCAAACTACTCAGCACAGAACCACTAACCTCGTTCATGGGTTAAACGACAAATAATAGCTAATGTTACTATACTTTTATCCTGATACCAAATTTTCAAAGCCAATGGTTCTTTTCCAGCTGGAAGATGAAGATCTAATCAAGATGGAGCCAAGGGAAGAGCCAAGAAGAGGCTGGCGTCACAAGCACTTGAAAGTTTCTTCTCACCCAGGACGCCAGACATGTATGCCCAGGTAAGAAAGCACTTACTTTGGGGTAACTGTGGGCTGGAGTTACAGAGGGGAGAAAAGTATAGAGTCTGCCAAAGCCAGGGAACAAAGACTGGGGGGGCATGCTGCTTGATGCACAGGACAGCGTGCAGAGCACAGACCTATCCCACTTTGAGGCTTGTGCCTTCTCAACACAGAGAGCCCCCTTCTTTGTTAGTCCCATCTGGCCACCAATGCATGGGATCTGAGACTATCAATCAAGTTTCCTTGCCCTTCTCTGACCAAGAAGTGGGTGAATGACACCCACTAAAGCCAATCAGCCTCTGTTTCTCTCAGCTCTTGAGTCAAATGACCCAATGGCAGAAAACAGAGCCTGTGGATCCTGATAAGGCAAAGTCTTGAAGCATTGGTCCCTGCTAACTGGATGCCCATAGCTGCCTGGGACCCATTCTGTCCAAAGCAAAGGTCCTACAGAGATTCTTTTATTCTAGAAACATCCCACGTTACGGTTTGGATCTGTGACCCAACCAAATATGTTGAATTGTAATCCTTAATGTGGAGGTGGGGTCTGGTGGGAGGTGATTGAATCATAGGGACAGTTTCTCCTGAATGGTTTAACGTCATCCCCCTTGGTACTAACGTCATGATGGTGAGTGAGTTCTCATGGGGTCTGGTTGTTTAAAAGTGTGTAGCACCTCCCACTTCTCTCTTTCTTGCTCCTGTTCCCACGATGTAAGATTCGTCACTCCCCATTTGCCTTCCACCATGATTGTAAGTTTCCTGGGGCCTCACCAGAAGCCAAGAAGATGCCAGCATCATGCTTCCTTTACAGACTGCAGAACTGTGAGCCAATTAAATCTCTTTTCCTTATAAATTACCCAGTCTTAGATATTTCTTTATAGCAGTGCATGAATGGACTAATCCACTCCATAACCCTCAAATACCTTCCTACCATGGATAAATTACCCCAGATTGGTTCCCATTGCTTGCAACCCAAGAATTTCAAAAGAGACAATTCTCTTCTCTCCACTGACTCTGTGCTGCAAATCCAGGCACCATCAACAGCCTCTTTCCTGCTTCTATTCACAATGCTGGTTATCCGAAGATGACACAGTAAACGGTTTTGAATGAATGCCTGCTAGGCACCAAGCTCTGCACTCAGCTGTCAGGAGCAGCAGGAAACATAGCTGCCCCCAAAGTCACCAGCACAGGCAATGACCAAACAAAGGGACACATGCTCAGATGATAGGGTGCTGTGGACGCACACGGCAGAATCCCTCCCTTTAATCCTGGTACCTGGGTGTTGGGGTAGCCCCTTCTCCAGACTTTCCCCAGTAACTGGAAACATACATCAGGACGCAGCAAGTGATTTCAGAAGTGCTATTGGAACACTTTTTCCCATCCAGGTGCTCTGTTCCTTTTTCTCAGGTTTTTCCATCAAGAATCTCTTAAACTACATTTTCATAGACCTTTTCACTGCATAGGTAACAAACTCAAACGCTGACTGGGGTTATGTATGTTACTCATTTGACACAGACACATTCTGCATAGTAAGCACATAGGAAAATTTTCCCCTTCAATAAAAGATACGCTCCCTAACATGTTTTTTCTTGAAAACCTATGCCCTCTTCTTCTACCTTTTGTTTTCAAACTTTTTATGAAGACATACATAATGAACGATATCACTTTCCTCTTAATTCTATGAAGAAAGTAAATTTAGGTGAAATATAAATAACAACATTGGCCCTTTCTGTTCTGGATACTGCAAGGCATGGTGGGGATTTAAGGCAAAGAGATCCCCTGTCCTGAACGAAAGGGAACCTTTAATGCCAGCTAGAGCTATGGATTGTATGTAGAAAATCAAGCTCCCCAAAAAAAAAATCTTTTCTGACAGAAACCAGAAATCCAGATTTTTATGCAAATGCATCTGATTTTTAAATACTGGCAAACAATTCAAAGCTTCATTTTTTTTTTAATGCCATGCTGGCCTACGCTTTGTAGTTTAAATAAACAAGCACAGGCCACATTCTGTCCTTGAGACATGAATTTTCAGCCTCTATGGGTACAGTTCTGCCCAGGGTGGCCCCAGGCCTAATTCTGGCATGTTTGTGCAAATAAGATAAAGGTGCTCCTTCCCCGCAAAGATATTTTATTGCCATGCATCAGAAAAACTGTCCTAACGAATATATAATAGAAATCCGAAACACTCATTGTATGCATGGTGCCCCCTGGAGTTGGACAGTATGCAACCTACACACCTGTACACAGCAACCCTGTTTTCATCCTGTTTGAGCTTTTCAGGATAAGCCCCTAAAACCCCACTTGCCATCTAATTTTTTTAATCTCTAATTATGTTTCTGCTGTTATTTGACATTATATTTATACCTGAAAGAGGAACTGAAGAATAAATTACAACATCCTATTAAGGCAAGTCCAGTAACTGAGATTAAAGAAGATTCAAGCGGGCTTTTTGGCACAAATCTTAACCCCTGTCCTCCCTTTGTGACACTGTGACTCTGTGAGCCACGTCTAGGATAATCTATGCCAAGTCTTCTGAATCCTTTCACATTCTAGAAATAGATGGATGTCACTGTTTACAGCCGGAATTTCCACTGTACAAAATCACCTTATCCCAGCTATCAATTATTGTCATTATCTGTAGCTAGGCAAGTTCCTTACAATGTTTGCTGAAACTATCTCAGATCAGTAATTAACTCCCCAGCCACCACTCTTGCCTTTCACATTTTAATGAGGAGCGTGGCCATGAAGCCATTAGAATGTGAAAAATGAAAGTTATCACCAGTCATCCTTCTTTGATACAACAGACTCATTTCCTCCCTTCTGCTGATAGAGGATCAACAAATACTTTTTCCATTTTTTTTTAAGTAGGAAGCCTTTAGAGGCCAACCTACTTAGTTTAAAAAGACTACCAGCCACCCCCTGAGGCAGAAAGTGCATAGCAGGGATTCAGTTAGGTTTTTTTCCCTCTGGCAAAATCCCTTCTTAATTAAGAAGCACACCTGCATAATTTAAACATGTTGAAGCCGGAGTCTAGCCAAGTGTGCAATCGACTGTCTCCACTAATTGCCCATGCTCACCAGCACCCACACTCATTAATAATGAAAATGCTGCCCTCTCTCAGGGGCCCTCACTCACAATTCCCAAAGAGTCAGAGAAGTGACTGGGCCAGGAGGTGGCACCAAATTCTGTCTCATTTTGATATCAGCCGAATGAGAAAGCTTAAATCCTTAAGGAAAGGAGATTTTATAGACAGGAAGGAAGTCTGGAGCAGGAGGGCTTGCATGTGGGTTGGACATTAAATGACTTTCCAAACAAATCTGGTTTTCCTTCATGCAGAGGAAACTCCGTTAGGAATATTTCTACATTTAAGAGGAATCCCAAAGCTCAAAAGAAAACTTGGTCAAATATTTGGGGCTGCTCTCAGGATGTCTCTCCAAGGAACATTTCAAAAGCTGGAGTTTAGCCTTCCAGTCTGGTCAGCACAGCTCAGAAGCAATGGGAAAAGGCAATTAGTACTAGGCAAATAGTGGCGGATGAGACTAAGCCACCAAATGCCCCTTTGAATGCCATATTCCAATGCCATGGGACAGAATGCAGCAATGGAGTGAGCAGTAGACAAGGAGTCAGAGACTTGATGTTAAGCATGCTTTGAATGAAGAGACCACCTAAGCAGGCTTTGTGTGAGCAACATGGCTATTTATTCACTCAGGTGCCAGCAGGCTGAGTCAGAAAAGAGAGTCAGCAGAGGGTGATGGGAAAGGAGCTGGTTTTATAGATTGGGGCTAGGTAATGGAAAGTTACAGTTTAGGGCAGTTTTTTGCAAGCCAGGGAGGGTGTCACAGTGTCCAATGCCACAAGGTTGACCTATCGGTTGAGGCAGGGATGGTGGTAGAATGTCTTAAGGTTGGTTAATCAGGCCACAGGGTCCAGTGTCACAAGGTCGACTTACCAGTTGGAGCAGGAACAATGGTGGATTGTCACAAGGTTGGTTAATCAGGCACTGCAGGAGCTAGCTATTCTCCTTTTGTGGTTTTTCTGTTACCTTAGATTTTCTGGCTCTGGGAGGCTATCTGGAGGTATACATGTGAGTCACAAGGGTCACCATGGATTGACTATGGTGTAGTCCATGATGCAGTCAGCTCCAAGAACCTTGCACCTGGGTTCGATGACTGGCTCTCCCACAGGTCATCCCAGAATCTCAAATCATTTACAGAAGTTTGCAGTGGAGCAGCACAGATACGTGGCAAATGAGGGATGATGCTGGCATGGATGTGGTGAAAAGAACACGCTTTTACACTGCTATTGGGAATGTAAATTCACTATGGAAAACCATATGGAGATTCCTTATTTGATTCACTAATCCCCCTACTGGGTATCTACCTGAAAGAAAAGAAGTCTTATATGACAAAGACACATCCACGGGCATCCACATGCATGTTTATGGCAGCACAATTCACAATTGCAAAGATATGGAACCAACCTAAATGCTCATGAACCAATGAGTGGATAAAGAAAATGTGGTATTATTTCACAATACCACATTCACAATACTAGTGAAAAAATGTGACCATTATTTCATTCCATTTCATGGCTGAGTAGTATTCCATGGTGTATATATACCATGTTTTTACATTTTCATTCTTTTTTTTTTTTGAGACAGAGTTTCACTCTTGTTGCCCAGGCTGGAATGCAATGGCACAATCTTGACTCACTGCAACCTCCACTTCCCAGGTTCAAGCAATTCTTCTATCTCAACCTCCTGAGTACCTGGGATTACAGGCATGCACCAACATGCCCGGCTAATTTTTTGTATTTTTAGTAGAGATGAAGTTTCTCCATGTTGGTCAGGCTGATCTCAAACTCCAGACCTCAGGTGATCTGCCTGCCTTGGCCTCCCAAAATGCTGGGATTACAGGTATGAGCCACCGTGCCTGGCCACAGGTGCATTTTCCAATGCTGCCCCAGGGGTGCCTCCGAGAGAAGCATTAAGGGAACTAATGAGACTGCTGCCCCAAGTCCTCTGGAGTTTGTGGGGTCCTAAAACTGATAGGCCCCAAGATGAGAGCTATGTCTGCCTGGATATTAGGGCAAGGAGCTAGGGCAGCAGAGGGAGGTGCACCCCTACACCCCTACTGCCTTGGGAGGCAACAATATGTACTTCCCAAGAGCCCTGGAGTTTCCACAGAGGACCTGGCACCATCTTGAAGGATCCCTGTTCAACAGCATGACTTGTAGAGCAAACAGACACAGCAGGAGCGGGAACTGAAGTATGGGGGTCACCAGCACGAGTCTGAGTGCAACCCCCATGTCAGGGGACTGTGAAGCATCCTAGAGCATCCAAAGACCCTCAAATGTATCCCCAAAGAAACAGTTTCAAATACAAACAAATTCCAGAGACCAAGAATTCATTAGTATTTAGTTTCCTATTGCTCCTACAACAAGTCACCACAATCTCCTTGGCTTAACACAACAACATTTATTATCTTTTACAAAATGGGCTGAGATCAAGGTTCCGGCAGGGTTGAGCATTCGTCTGGAGGCTCCTGGGGGACGTCCATTTCCTTGCCTTTTCCAGTTTCTAGATACGCTGTCTTCAAAGCCAACAAGCAGCATCTCTCTGCCCTGTTTCCATCATCACATCTCTTTCTCTCTTCTGCCTCCTTTTTCCACTTCTAAGGACCATTGTGATTTGGTTGAGCCCACCTGTAATCCAGGCTAATCTCCCAATTCTAATTCCATCTGCAACCTGTATTGCCTTTGCTGTGAGGCTCAAAGGATTCTATCAAGGACATCTTTGGGAGCCATTATGCATCCACTTATACCCTCAACATATCTTCACTACTCATGCACAGCTCTTGCTCTTCTTGGCAATGAAGACTCTTCCTGGAACTAAACCCAGCCCTCTTAATGTCAAGCTCTTTCTCTTACCATCTGACCCTTGCAGTTGTTCTCTGCAGAGCTTTCCTTCTCTGCAACCAGTGTCCTTTCTTGGAAAATTGGCCCCCAACTCACAGATCTAATTTTTTTTTTAGGTACCACCTCACCTGCTCACATAGGACCTCCAGACCTGCCTATAAAATCATCCACCTTCAACCCTAACTATGTCTAGGTGTCCTTGAAGGACTCTGAGAAAGGAGTTCCATGTTCTCTGACAGCCTCCAACTTCAGGAAAGCCACTGTCCTTTGTGGAGGGTCTTCTCACTCCCACAGTGGCTGGTGTCCTCCAAGAAAAAAGCCTATTATCTTTTCTTTTTCTTTTTATTGAGATGGAGTCTTACTCTGTCACCCAGGCTGAATTGCAGTGGGGTGATCTAGGCTCACTGCAACCTCTGCCTCCTGAGTTCAAGCAATTCTCCTGTCTTAGCCTGCCGAGTAGCTGGGACTACAGGTGCACACCACCACGCCCAGCCAATTTTTTTTTATTTTTAGTAGAGAGGGGGTTTCACCATATTGGTCAGGCTGGTCTCAAACTCCTGACCTCAGGTGCTCCACCCACCTCGGCCTCCCAGAGTGCTGGGATTACAGGCATGAGCCCCCACACCTGGCCAAGCCCATTATCTTTTACAGTGGGATGATCAACCCTGCTGATTCTTGATGGATCACAGCAGCAGCCCTACAAGTGCAAAAGGGAAGAACACCCATCCCCCACCCAACTCAGTGCTGCCCCTGGCTATCTGAAGCCCAAAGCAGCACTGCAAGAGCCCACATCTCACAAAATCTTGGAGAAACAGCTCACCAAGCTCCTGTACCCTTCAGCATCTGGGCTGTAAATTATTGCAAGGGGCAGGGCCAGGAGACAGATCTCAAGCTGTCCTTCTATTGTCCTCCTCCCTCTTTTTACTTTTTTCTTGGGGGAGGCTGTAGATCACTCATCTCTTCTCCTGAAGCCAAAGAGAGAAGCAAGCTCAAAAAGAAATCCCCCATCCATATCAACTGTTTCCTGCTTTGACCCATACAAAAAGGTCCCTGCTGTCTTCTCCACAGTCTCTGGTTGTCACATAAATAAATAGTAAGTAAATAAATAAACCACCATCATCACCAGGTGGCTGAGCGAGTTACATTGCTCAGAATCTGCTGCTCAGCACCCCATACTGCGAATTGTCACCCTAAACACCCACTTTGTGGCTAACACTGCTCAGGCCCCCAGGAAATGTTTCTCCTTGTCACTTGCCTTGGTCCTTGATTACTAAGGCAACTGTGTCTAAACACCACAAAGGGTTGGGGTTGTACAGCCTCAGAGGTGGAATGCAGAGAGGGTTTGAGTGACAGAAATGTTTAAAGAAGAGAAAAGAGAAATTAATGAACCTGTCCAATCCTCATTTTTTAATAAGGAAACATCAAAGAGTCATTGTATGTCAAGCATTCATTTCCTTGCATCTCTCTCTTTCAGTTTGTGGTTCCAGACAAACTCACTGTGTTATTCAGAGTTCTCTAGAGAAACGGAACCAATAGAATGTGGATGGGGAGAGAGAGATGATAGAGACAGAGAGAGACAGAGATCAAGATGAGATGGAAATAGAGACAGAGATATAATAGACACAGACATAGAGATAAAGGTAGAGATAGAGGTGGAGAGATATCTAGAAAGAGATTTATTACAAGGTATTGGCTCCCACGATTATGAAGGCTGAAAAGTCCCATGATCTGCTGTCTGCAAGATGGAGATACAGGAAAGCTAGCGGTAGTGTTCTAAGACCTGAGGGCTGAAAACCCCATGGTGTAGATTCCAGTCCAGATCTGAAGGCCTAAGGGCCAGGAGTGCCAAGGATAGCAGGAGATTGGTGTTTCAGCTCAAGCAGCCAGGCAGAGAAGAAGTTCAACCTTCCTGCCCCTTTTTGTTCTTTTCAGGCCCTCAAGAACTTGGATGGTATCCACCCACATGAGGCAGGGTCACCTACTCTACTCAGTCCACCCCTTCAAATGCTAATCTCTTCTAGAAACACCCTCACAGACACACCCAGAAATCATGTTTGACCAGCTATCTGGGCACCTCATGCATGATCCAATGAACTTGATGCATGAAATTAACCCTCACACTCACCAATTAGCATGGTAACCACAAATGCAGTGATGGTGGCTGAAGAACAGTTGGCAACCTGGGCCATCTCACAGGACTCAAACTAGCCTGTATGCCCATGCATGTGTGTGTCCAGACAAAACATGACTGAAATAGTATTCCTCTCCTTAACACTGGTAACATATGGACACTGAACCCAAGAACTATAAATAAATAAATATATATAAGTGTATATGTGTGTGGGGGGGGGGTTATATAAAAATATTTAATTAAAATATTAAATTCTCAAATTGAAAAAGTCAACTTTAAATAATTTTGTTTAAAATTACCATAGTCATTAATTCTCATTTTGATGTTTTTACTTTAAATAGACACTTTTTGCTTATTTCAATTTGTCATTTTGTGAAAATTCATTCAAATTTTGTACACTTCATTTTACAAGTACTTTTAAACCTTCTTTCCATGGTTTCTTAAAGTGTGGTGCGTGGCCAGTCTGTATTCTTCGTTACCAGCAGTGTGTGGAAGATGACATAGAAATAGAGAGTGGGCATCTATCTTATGTATTCTATGTCATTATCCACTGGAAACCACTCAGAGATAGGTCTCTTCCACTGCAGGCCTGGGGCCACACATTGAATAGTCCTACATATCATTACTGTCAGTGAAACATAAATTACGTGAAAATCTTGATTTCAACAACAAAATTACTAGTTTGAAAAGAGGGCAAAAATAAATTTTCTGGAATAAATATGAATTCTAATTTATGAACTTTATCTTTTCGTTATTATTCAATCCCCAAATATTGCCCATCCACATTAGGCAGGAATTCCTGGTTCTCTTTCTGTGTCTTTGTCATACCCAGGCCAAGGACAGCCAAGAGCCGAGTCCACCCAACACTTACCTTTCCTCACTTCAGAGCTATGCCAGCACTCTCCATGGCAATAAGAAAAACACAAAAAGAAAAAAAGCATCTCATTGCAAAACAGTATCATCCCTGTGTCCCTGGTTCAGATACATGGCAGAATCTTTGTTTCTGAAAAAGGCAGAACAATTCTCTATTACAGATTTCAGGCTCTGAATCACAGGTCAAAACCTGGGTATCAAAACAAAACACAGAGTGGTTGCCATGAATTTGGAGGTATATGGATGACCCAATGCAGCTGAACCCCATATCCTTCTGCTGTCCTCACACACCAGTTATCTGTGGTCCAGACCTGTCACATGTCAGAACAGAAAGAAGCTGGATCCTGCCTTGTTTCCAGAAAGACATATGTGAGTAGCATGCATTGAAGAGGGCAAAGAATGAGGAACTGTGGCCAAACCACACTCAATAGCACTAGGGCTTCCTATCTACTTTTGTTTATTTAATAAACTTTCCCATTTGAAAAAGAAGAATCCAGGATTGTAATTCTTAATTGTTAATTCATAAGGAGTGAAACTGCCTTACACACCTGAAATAGCAGAAGGAACGGTAGGCTCAAAGAGCAGGGCTCCAAATTCCACCTTTTAACAAGAAACAACCAAGTTCCTTTCTGAGGTTGACCTCCTTGGTAGATAATCAAGTGCCCCAGCCAGGATCTGGGCTCCCAGCAGTCACTGAAAGGCCAAGTCTGTGCCCCTCCAAAGGAGAACCATCCCAACTCATCTCCTTTGGTCACCTGCGCACATATGTCAGGACAAATCAGTTTTTCTTTTCAAGTGTTAAAGTTTGTTCTTATGGTCCCGCTAGACCCAGAGCAGAAACCTCTTAGGGTTCTTTGTAATAAATGGATCAGAGTCTAACCAGACAGGAATACTGACAGCCCCTTCACACAGCAGGATCTTTACAAATGCTGCAATATTTGTTCATAATCATGTTTATCATAAACAGGAACAGACTATTAAGAGAATCATCATTACTGCAAATAAGCAAACATGGATACCTCATTTCATCACCTTATCATTCTCCACTATGTTAATAATCACAAATTTTCACCCCAGAACCTCAAGGGAAGAAGGCTCCAAGCAGCACCTAAAATAATAACAATTGATCACCATACTCATCAAAGTCCAGAATACCAAGGAATTCTTTTGGAAAATGTCTCAGGCATTTAACTTAATACAGATTACTCCAGCCCAGACTTCTCCATCTCAATTATTGGCAACTCTGTATTTTTAGTTCCTTGGGAAACACACCTTGGGGTCATCCTGACTCCTTTCTTTCTCTCCCACTCCATAACCAATCTGTCAGGCATCTAGTGGCTGTATCTGGAATCCAATCACTTCTTGTGGTCAACATAATTCCATCCCACCACACACACATCCAATCCCTGGAATCTAAACATATGTCACACTACTCGGAAAACAGTACTTGGCAGATGTAATTAGGGTTACAGACCTTAACATAAGGAGATTATCTTGGATTATTCAGGTGGACCCAAAAATCTAATAACATGAGCCCTTAAAAACATATAATTTTCTCCAGCTGGAGGTAGAGAGATGTGGCAAAAGGAGAAGTCAAAGGGATTTGAAACATGCGAAGGACTTGGCTCACTGTTGCTGGCTAAAAAATGAAGGGAAAAATGTGATGAGCATGCAGCTGTCCTTATGGAGCTGAGAGAGGTTTCCACCGACAGCCAGCAAGAAAGCAGAGATTTAACCCCGACAGCCACTAGGAAC
This sequence comes from Cacajao melanocephalus, assembly GCA_963573385.1. Lineage (NCBI taxonomy): Eukaryota > Metazoa > Chordata > Mammalia > Primates > Pitheciidae > Cacajao > Cacajao melanocephalus. The sequence continues at coordinate 33,696 of CAUYLG010037817.1, forward strand.
TGAGTTCTGCCAATGACTTGAATCAGTTTGGAAGTACATTCTTCCCTAGAGCCTCCAAAAAAGAAATGGACCCACCGACACCTTAATTTTGGCCTTTTGAGACTCTAACCAGAAGATCCTGCTGAGCTGTGCTGTGCTGGACTTCTCACCTGCAGAACTGTGACATCGTACATGGATGTTGTTCTGAGACATTAGGTTCATGATAACGTATTATGGCAGCATTAGCACACTCCCTCCACTGGTACCATCCAGCTCCAAGGCACCATCATGAGCACCCAGATGACTGCAAGGGTCTCCTCACTCATCTCTCTGCTCTGGCCTTCCCTGCCTGCTCTTCAATTTGTCCTCAACATCACAGCAAGAGTGAGACTTTTAAGGCCTAAGTCAAATCATGTCATTCATCTGCTCAATACCCTGCAGTAACTTTCCATCTCACTCAGACTAAATGACAAAATCTTTGCAGTGGCCTAAAGATCCTACTAGATTAGATCTGCTCTCCATCTTACCAGCTCTTTGACCTTAAACTTCAACTGCTCTTCTCTTTCATTTCACTCAAGATTCCTGACATTATTGCTGTTCCTAGAACGTGCTGGGCATGCTCCCGTCTTAAGGTCTCTGTGCTGTCTGTCCCCCAACACATCTGTATAGCAAGGCTTTACCTCATTCAAGAAGGCTGGGTACTCTATTTAGCACTGTAACTGCCTTCTTCCTCTTCCAACTGGCACTCCCAATCTCTTATACCCTGTTATATTATTTTTCTCCATAATACTTAATACTTTCCAACATACTTTTTATTTACTTATTTATGTTTCTTGTCTTCTTATAGAATGCTAGTACAGTAAGAGTGGGGATCTTTGCTGATACTTTTTTTTTTTTGAGATGAGGTCTTGCTATGTTGTCCAGGCTGGCCTCAGACTCCTGGCCTCAAGTGACCCCCCCGACTCAGCCTCCCAAAGTTCTGGGATTACAATCATGAGCTACCACACCTGGCAGTTTTTTGCTTGGTTCACTGATATATACCCCAATTAATGACTACCATTCATTAATTCACAAAGGCCTAGTGCTGACCAGAACAGCACTAGGCCTTTGTGAATTAATGAATGGTAATCTGTGGTCTACTCAAGAACTTATTCTAGTGTGGGGAGAGCAGGATAGCCTTCTAGCTCATGCTGTGCATTTTTCATGTAAAGTAAAGACTGTCAACTTGGGAGTCTAAAAAAGGAGCACTTTGATGAAGCAGGGACGTAGGCTACAAGGACACTGTTTTAACAGTGCATCCACCAAACTGTACCAGACTTGTTCTCAACAGTGACACCATGTGGCAGCTAAAAGCAACTACAGTGGTTAACTGATCTGACTCCAGTTCTGCCCTCTTTGGGTTAAATAAGTTGCTAGGACTCTGACAATGGCAAGGAGTGACAGAGAAGGAGAGCACCAATGGGAGGTGCTAGAGCTACTGCTATAAGCCAGAGGGAAGAGCTGCAGCAATTGATTAGAGAATCAGTGAGCTGTAATGGTACAAGTAGGCTAAATTAGTGGAATAACTAATACTAGTTCATGTATAAAGCACTTCACATGGTAATGGACACAGAGTGAGAGAGTGTTCAATAGTGACTAACATTCAGAAGAGAGGAAGAAGAGAAGTAGGAAAATAATTTTTAAAATGTAATTTGTAGTGGGCTGAGTGGCAGCCCTTAAAAAGATATGTCCACTGAACACAATGTCCTCCAAATCTTGGCTATCCTTATCCTAACCTACAGAATCTGTGAATGCGACTTTATTTGGACTAGAATTTCTATACATCTCCAGAATGCATGCATATCAACCCTTGCTGACATTAAGGTACCAAAACAACTACAAGTGTAATCATTTATCATGACCCGTGTGACCAATATGGTCCAAATTACCCTTAAGCTCCTGCTTTAACATCCACAAATAGCCCTAAGGAAGATCCACCGTGGCACACTTAGCCCTCTCTTGCTGAAGTGCTCTCTGCACACTGCTACAGTGTTCTTTCTATCTAATAAAACTTTCCTTTCAAACCTATACCATTGTCAGTAAATTTTTCTTACTACCTACAAGTTAATGAATATCCGATGCCAGGGCTCTGGCACCTTGCCTGGCAATATTGACCTTTCAACATTAAATACCAGGTACAGTAATAATGTTGCAAGTGTGTTGCTGTATTTTCATAATTCATGGAAGCCTGCTGCCCATTGTTGCAAATAAGGTGATGCTGGAACACAGCTGTGCCCATTCATTCATGTATGGTCTGTGACAGAGTTGACCAGTCAACAGAAACCATATGCACAAAAAGGCAAAACTTATTATCTGACCTTTCATGGAAAAAAAAAAATGCCAGCCCCTGGGCTAGATCAGGGGCAGACTTTGTAAAGCAGGTTAAGAGATTATAATTTTATCATAGGAACAATGGTAAGCTACTGAATGGATTTAAACACAGAACTGATCCATATCCACTTTTAGAACGATCACTCTGCAGTGTAAAAGATGGAATTTGGGAGTGAAAGAATGAAGGCAGGAATTCAGCTGGGAGGCTGCGTCCATACTCAGGTGAACACTGAAGGTAACCTGGGCCCCAAGTAATAAAGTTAAACAGGCTCCATTTTCATGGCCACTTTTGTACATCACACTGTCTCCCAGATCCACTAGATGGCAACACCACACAGAGAAAATTATTCATCTCTACCACAACGTCTACTTCAGTGTCCTTCTAGTATTATAGAAACTTAAGAGCCATAATTCAAGTATTTCAGGGACTAAACCCCTTGTGTAGGCTTCAAGAAGAATCTACTTTATGTCTAGACTCTGTGTTGCTTAACATAGCAAATGAGCCAGGGTATCATATGAGAAACTAAAAGATGAACCAACTTCACCCTTTAATTAAAATATGCTGGTGTAGCCAACAGAAAAATGGATGGAAGCCCCAAACGGACCCATTTACTGAAGAAGAAATAGAAAGACCAATGAGCAGAAGACCTGCTCAACCTCACTACTCATAAAAGAAATGTTGATTAAAACAAAAATAAGATATCATTTATGCCTAGCAAGATTGTTTTTCAAAATGATTATCCCAGCATTGGCAAGAGCATAAAAAATTGGGGCTGAGCACAGAGGCTCACATCTGTGTTCCCAGCACTTTGGGGGACCCAGGCAGGAGGATCACTTGAGGCCAAGAGTTTGGGACCAGCCTGGGCAATATAGCAAGACCCCAACTCTACAAAAAAAAATTTTTTAATTATGTGGGTGTGGTGACGTGCACACGTAGTTCCAGCTACTCTGGAGGCTGAGGCAGAAGGACTGCTTGAGCCCAGGAGGCCGAAGCTGCACTGAGCTATGATTATTCCATTGCACTCCAGCATAAGCAACAACCCCACCTCAAAAAAAGAAAAAGAAAAATGGGCACTGCCAGGCAGTGCTGCTGAAAGCATAAATGAAAATATTTACCAGACAATTTTTAGTAAATATGCAGAATATTTTAATTCCAAATATTCATTGACTCAATCAATCCACTTCTACAAATATCCTAACAATATAATCAGGATAATAAAATCAACGTTTCCATCAAGGATGTCTACCACAGCATTATTTATAAAAGTAGAAACAGTCTCAATGGCCAATGTCAGAGAAACCATTCATCAAGGGATGTCCTCATTTTATTAATAAATAATTGTTAAGCTTCTACCACATATCATGCAGTACATCATGCACTATGCTAAGTACTCAAGATACCATGCTGAACACAATGGACAAGGTCCCTATTGTCATAAAATGGAATATTAAAAATGGTATTTTCAGAGACCATTTCATGAGCTGGGAAAATGTCCATAATATTATAAGTAGAAGCAAAATTTTTTTAAATGTACATGCAACATGCAAATCTAAATGTACATTATATAGTATTAAAAATTTTAGTTCACAATTTTATGTATGTAAGAAAGAACACATTTCTTTATTTTCCATAAATCAACTTAATTTTACCTCTACCCCCCAATCCGGCAAGGTTGAGAAATTCAGCCTTGATCAGCCTCAGGCCTTCCCACTCCTACCCTCTGGAGTTTTGTCAAGGTTCTGGGTCTCATCCAAGACCCAAGTATCTTTGCCTAAGTGTGTACAGTGATTATCTCAAAGCATCCATTGCCCCACCCCTGGGGTTCTTTCAGATCCACTGCTCTAGTCTTTCTGTGAGAGCCAGGAAAGGTCACAAGCCTGGGACAACTTGATGTCAGGATCCCCAGGACCCAGCCTTGGGCCATTCCACAGGGCCTTGCTACTTGTGGTTCATGAAGCAGCTACATGGGCAGCACCTGGACCTCCCACTGGGGCCTTGCTGCCTGTGGCCCAGACCACCTGCACATGCATCACTTGGGCACTACCAGATCACAATCTGCATATCAACCAGAGCCCTAGGGGATTCATGTGCATATTACAGTTTTAAAAGCATCCGCTTAGCTGGTCTTGCCATACCTTCCAGGTGGAGTACAGGTTAGGGCCATTCTGGCACCTCCAGGGCTAGACACTCACTCACTACTCTACAGAAATTCTTCCTTACTTCCATCAATGACCATTCATGTGGACACAAAGGCAGCCCAAGAAGGGTCTATAGGTGACCCTGGCCTGCTGCCCTGCCCTGCCATTAGCCACCCCCACTCAGTTAAAGAGGAGCAGGGGCTTCTACCTGCTTTTAAGAGGAAACAGCAAGAGAAAAATTCAAGGAAGAAGCATAAATTCTAGCCATAAATACATTTTGCTTTTCATAAAATCAAGACTAAAATTAAGATATCACAATGTAACTTATGTAGCGTTATAAATAAGCATTGTAACTTTTAATCTTTAAACTTTTCTGCATTCAGCTTTCTATAATGAATATAATTCCATTTACAAACAGAAAAAAAAATTAAGCCTTTGTTAATAGAGTATACTCATGATAGCAAGATAGAAAAATACAAAATCAATCCAGAAGTAAGATGAAAAATAGGAGGAATACTCAGAATAGAGCTTAAGTCTCCCATCCAACTTCAAACCAGGCCTGACCCTGCTCAACTTCGTGAGATCAGACAAAATCAGGATGGTTTTAGGGTGGTATGGCCACAGACCAGAGTAGAAATAAAATTAACAACTTTTTAGATAGCCAGAACAGGTCAATTGCATTCACTGGAAAGCTGACCAGATTGCTTAAAGAGCTGTCTAATGTCTTCTCAGGGCTCTGGAGTTTATTCATTTAAATATATTTCCAGTCAGGGTTGTTGAGATAAGCCATACAAGCAGAATTCCTCTTCTCTAGGGCGGGTCATAGAAACCAGAGTCCCTTTTCTCCAAAGTCAGTCATAAAACCTAAAATATTATGCCAACCTTCCCCTACCTTTCTGTGTAACCACCGTAGAGAAATTAAGACTCATTTCAGAAGCGCTCCACCCCATACTCAGGAGGACGGAATGCTGCACAGAGATGCCAAGAAGAATCTGAACAGACAGGCCTGGCTGGATTTTCCCATGCAGTCTCCAGGCATTAGATCATGACCTTTTTGTCCGATCACATTTCTACACGCTGTCCCTGTAGAATGTTTCATCAAACCTAAGCATAAAAATGGATAATTCACCCTAGGTATATTAGTCAGGGTTCTCTAGAGGGACAGAACTAACGGAATAAATATATATATAAGAGGGAGTTTATTAAGTATTAACTCACACGATCACAAGGTCCCACAATCGGCCGTCTGCAGGCTGAGGATCAAGAAGAGCCAAGCCAAGACCCAAAACTAAAGAACCTGGAGTCCAATGTTCAAGGGCAGGAAGCATACAGCACAGTAGAAAGATATAGGCTGGAAGGCTAGGCCAGTCTCTCTTTTCACATTTTTCTGCCTGCTTGTATTCTAGCCACGCTGGCAGCAGATTAGATTGTGCCCACCCAGATAAAGGATGGGTCTGCCCTGTCCAGAACATTGACTTAAATGTTAATCTACTTTGGCAACAAACACCCTCACAGACACACCCAAGATAAATATTTTATATCTTTCAATCCAATCAAGTTGACACTGAGCATTAACCATCACACTAGGTCTATGGGTCTTTATTCTGTGTCATGTAAAGCTACAATCATATAAATTTGTTATGCTTTTCTCTTGTGAACCTGTCTTTGTTATGGGAGTGTTGGCCATGACCCTTTTGATGGGGAGAAAAGGAATCAGCCCCTTTTCACTCCATAGGGTGTTTGGGCTTTAAAAAAAAAAAAAAAACAAAGTAGTTACATAGTTATTGATAAGGGAAGGAATCTGCCAATCTCTCTCTTCCCTTTAAAAATAATGCATGAGGCAGGCCAATATTCAAGTCCAGGAAATTCAGAGAACACCATAAAGATATTCCTCAAGAAGAGCAACCCCAAGGCACATAATCATCAGATTCACCAGGGTTGAAATGAAGGAAAAAACGCTAAGGGCAGCCAGAGAGAAAGGCCGGGTTACCCACAAAGGGAAACCCATCAGACTCACAGCAGATTTCTCGGCAGAAACCCTACAGGCCAGAAAAGAGAGGGGATCAATATTCAACATCCTTAAAGAAAAGAACTTTCAACCTAGAATTTCATATCCAGCCAAACTAAGCTTCATAAGTGAAGGAGAAACAAAATCCTTTATGAACAAGCAATGCTCAGAGATTTCATCACCACCAGCCCTGCCTTACAAGAGTTCCTGAAAGAAGCACTAAACATAGAAAGGAACAACCAGTACCAGCCACTCCAAAAACATACCAAATGGTAAAAATCATTGACACAATGAAAAACTGTGTTCACTAATGGGCAAAACAACCAGCTAGCATCAAAATGGCAGGATCAAATTCACACATAACAATATTAACCTTAAATGTAAATGTGCTAAATGCCCCAATCAAAAGACACAGACTGGCAAATTGCATAAAAAGCCAAAACCCATCAGTGTGCTGTATGCAGGAAACTCATCTCAGGTGCAAGGATACACAGAGGTTCAAAATAAAGGGATGGAGGAAGATCTACCAAGCAAATGGAAAGCAAAAAAAAGCAGGAGTTGTAATCCTAGTCTCTGATAAAATACACTTTAAACCAACAAATATCAAAAGAGACAAAGAAGGGCATTACATAATGGTAAAAGGACCAATGCAACAAGAAGAGCTAACGATCCTAAATATATATGTACCCAATACAGGAGCACCCAGATACATAAAGCAAGTTCTTAACAACCTGGAAAGAGCCTTAGGCTTCCACACAATAATAGTGAGAGACTTTAACACTCCACTCTCAATATTAGACAGATCAATGAGACAGAAAATTAACAAGGATATCCAGGACTTGAATTCAGATCTGGACCAAGCAAACATAATAAACATTTACAGAAGTCTCCATCCCAAATCCACAGAATATACATTCTTCTCAGCACCACATCACACCTACTCTAAAATTGACCACATAATTGGAAGTAAAACACTCCTTGACAAATGCAAAAGAACGGAAATCATAACAAACAGTCTCTGAGACCACAGGGCAATCAAATTAGAACTCAAGATTAAGAAACTAACTCAGAACCGCACAACTTCATGGAAGCTGAACAACTGGCTCTTGAATGCTGACTAGATAAACAATGAAATGAAGGCAGAAATAAAGATTTTCTTCAAAACCAATGAGAACGATGACACAATGTACCAGAATCTCTGGGACAAATTTAAAGCAGTGTTTAGAGGAAAATTTACAGCAATAAATGCAATAAGAGCTAGAGAAGCAAGATCAAAAAAACTCAAAACCTAGCAGAAAACAAGAAATAACTAAGATCAGAGCAGAACTGAAGGAGATAGAGACACAAAAAACCCTTCAAAAAAATCAACAAATCCAGGAGCTGGTTTTTTGAAAAGATCAACAAAATAGACTACTAGCCAGATTAATAAAAAAAGAAAAGGGAGAAGAATAAAATAGATGCAATGAAAAGCAATAAATGGGATGTCACCACAGATTCCACAGATATACAGACTACCATCAGAGATTACTACAAACAACTCTATGCATGCAAACCAGTAAACCTGGAAGAAATTGATAAATTCCTGGACACTTTCACCCTCCCAAGCCTAAACCAGGAAGAAGTTGAAACCCTGAATAGACCAATAACAAGGGCTGAAGTTGAGGTGGCAATTAATAGCCTACCAACAAAAATAAGCCCAGGTCCAGATGGGTTCACAGCCAACTTCTATCAGATGTACAAAGAGGAGCTGGTACAACTCCTTCTAAAACTATTCCAAACAATCCAAAAAGAGGGAATCCTTTCCAAATCACTTTATGAGATCAACATCATCCTGATACCAAAACCGGTAGAGACTCAACAAGAAAAGAAAACTTCAGGCCAATATCCACGATGAACATAGATGCAAAAATCTTCAGTAAAATACTGGCAAACCGATTGCAACAGCACATCAAAAAGCTTATCCATCACAATCAAGTAGGCTTCATCCCTGGGATACAAGTCTGGTTCAACATACGCAAGTCTATACACGTAATTCACCACATAAACAGAACCAAAGACAAAAACTACATGACTATCTCAATAGATGCAGAGAAGGCCTTCGACAAAATTCAACAGTACTTTATTCTAAAAACTCTCAATAAACCAGGTATCGACAGAACATATCTCAAAATAATAAAAACTATTTATAACAAACCCACAGCCAATACATACTGACTGGGCAAAAACTGGAAGCATTCCCTTTGAAATCTGGCACTAGACAAGGATGCCCTCTCTCACCACTCCCATTCAACGTAGTATTGGAAGTTCTAGCCAGAGCAATCAGGCAAGAAAAAGAAATAAAGAGTATTCAATTAGGAAAGGAGGAAGTCAAATTGTCTCTATTTGCAGATTACATGACTGTATATTTATAAGACCCCATCATCTCAGCCCAAAATCTCCTGAAACTGATAAGCAACTTCAGCAAAGTCTCAGGATAAAAAATCCATGTGCAGAAATCACAAACACTCCTATACACCAATAACAGACTTAAAGAGAGCCAAATCAAGAATGGACTGCCATTCACAACTGCTACAAAGAGAATAAAATACCTAGGAATGCAACTAACAAAGGATGTAAAGGATCTCTTCAAGGAGAACCACAAACCACTGCTCAAGGAAATAAGAGAGGATACAAACAGATGGAAAAACATTCCATGTTCATGGTTAGGAAGAATCAATATTGTGAAAATGGCCATACTGCCCAAAATAATTTATAGATTCAACACTATCTCCATCAAGCTACCTATGACCCTCTTCACAAAACTGGAAAAAAACACCTTAAACTTCATATGGAACCTAAAGAGAGCCCACATAGGCAAGTCAATTCTAAGCAAAAAGAACAAAGCTGGAGGCATCATGCTACTGGACTTCAAACTATACTACAAGGCTACAGTAATCAAAACAGCATGGTACTGGTACCAAAACAGAGATATAGACCAATAGAACAGAACAGAGGC
>CAUYLG010037818.1:0-37111 GCA_963573385.1 Cacajao melanocephalus
CTCCCTCCCTCCTTCCTTCCTTCCTTCCTTCCTTCCTTCCTTTCTTCCTTCCTTCCTTTCTTTTTTGAGACAGAGTCTTGCTTTGTCACCTAGGCTGGAGTGCAGTGGCACAATCTTGGCTCACTGCAACCTCCACCTCCCAGATTTTCGTGCCTTGGTCTCCTGAGTAGCTGGGATTATAGACATATACCACCACGCCTGGCTAATTTTTGTATTTTTAGTAGAGACGGGGTTTCACCATGTTGGCGAAGCTGGTCTCGAACTCCTGACCTCCAGTGATCCACCTGCCTCGGCCTCTCAAAATGCTGACATTAGAGGCATGAGCCACCGTGTCTGGCCCCCATACCTGAGTTCTTAAAATATCTCAGGAATATTAAAACCAATTACCCTACCACTCAAGTATATCCACTGTGTTTTTATATATTCTTTCTAAACTTTCTACTAATTGCATAACTGTAATCATGTCATATATTTAGAATAATACTCAAATAGAAGAATATATTGTGAGAATACTTTTTGTTCTGCTTTTCTTCTCATTTATCTTCTTAGTCACACTTTTCTCTGTTGCTACATATTCTTAATATACTTGTAATGTTAATGGTTGTATAGCTCATTGAGTAGTATAATTAGCAATTTCCATTTGTGACTATTTGGATTAGTTCCAGTTTTGTTTGGCTATTATAAATAAAATACCATTAACATCTTTGTACATATAGTGTCTTTTTCTTTCCAGTTATTCCTTTGGGGTAAATTCCAGGGAGTAGGTTTAATGCATGACTGAAAATAACATATACATTTTTATGTTCTTTGTTGCCAAAACTTCTCTTCCAAGGATTGCCCAGTTTACATACTGCCAGATTTTATAATTTGTAAGGCTGTATTTAGTCACTGTTTTGTTTTATACATTGATATTAAATATTTATTAGTAAGATATTGATGACTTAAAGTGAGAGTCTCTTATTGCATTATTGGTCCTTGGTAGGTGCCCAGTAACTTTTGACTTTAGAGAGAAGCTATAGAGAGAAGTGCTTATCAGCCTATTTTCAATGTTGTAACTGTTCATCTTTCTGTGTATTTTACTGATTTTTAAACGTTCCTTACAGACTTTTAGTAAAAAAGCTGTGAAGAGAAAAACATTTTAAAACCACTAAACTGCATTTGGCCAACAGACTGCAGGTCTGCAAGTTGAGCTTACCTGCTTTCTACCACCTTGTAGATTTTTCTACTTGATTGTGTTTGACTACGTGTTCCTCAGCATACATTTCTGTGTTAGTCTGAGATCTAGTCCATGTTTTAGCCACGTGACCGTTCAGAATCTTGGAAGTAAGAAGAAACACTGTTATGCCAATAGAAGTTTTTGACTAATGGAAAGGAATGCTAAAAAAGAGATTGTTAAAAAATATAATTAATTTTTAGAGAAGACTCTGAGCTGGCAGTGGAAGTATTGATGCATGCTTCAAGCCTATCCTCCTCCTGTTACCATGGTTAGGGTGATTAAATACCTTTATTTATTTATTTCTTGAGATGGAGTTTCCCTCTTTCGCCCGTGTGGGAGTGCATTGGTGTGATCTCGGCTCACTGCAACCACCGTCTTCTGGTTTCAAGCGATTCTCCTGCCTCAGCCTCTTGAGTAGCTGGGATTACAGGCGCCTGTCACCACACCTGGCTAAATTTTATATTTTTAGTAGAGATGGGGTTTTTACCATGTTGGCCAAGCTGGCCTCAAACTCCTGACCTCGTGATCCACCTGCCTCGGCCTCCCAGAAGGCTGGGATTACAGGTATGAGCTGATTAAATCCCTTTGTTCAGAATTTTTGAATTCTGAAGTGATTTCTGCAGATACTAAGCCTTTTGGGTTAAGAATCAGCTGAGTCCCCTTGAGAATTAGGGATTCTCGGTATAAATTTCTAAGTTGGCATTAGTCACTCCTGATTGAATGCCTAAGATAGAGTTCTGGAACAGGTAGAGCAAAAGTATAGACCCAATATGTTCTATAGAAACCTCTGCCTGCAGCCAGACGGAAACCTCCAAATGTCCTGTGCCATCTGGTCCAGTGCATATGTCTTGACTGGAGCTTTCTTCTGCTGAAGGCAAGGGCTTGCCTGCCAAGTCTCTGAGATCCACACCTTCTCGCCTTTCCCTCCTTACATACATCACCTGCTCTCTTTACCACTTCATGACTTTCTTTCCTCTCCTCTGGTTTTCTATTTTTTCCTCTTTTCTTTCTCATCACTTCTTCCACACATCTCAAACCTAAACTAAACCTGGATTTTTCAAACACTTTGCCAATCAGAACGCCTATTCTTCTCTGCTGTGTTTGGGCCAGTCAGTACCTGGATATAATTTTGGGTTCCTTTCATTGCTGTGTTTGGTTTCTGGCTGTGGTGCTCTAAGAACTGCCTTTTTTTTTTTTTTTTGAGGTCTACCAAAGCTGTCTTTCTCAATTTTTTTTTAACTGTCTGGGGACCTTAAGTTCTTACTTAAGATTCCAAGGGTAGTCAGTTTCCTTGGAGTGTATATTTTATTGGTAATGGAATACATTCAAATGGCATTTTTCCTGAAATTATTATCTAACCTTTCAAAAATCAAATAGTGACTTTTGGAATGGGATTTGAATTACTGTTGGTATGTGTGTACTGTGACTCCAAATTAATTTTAGTCATTTAGTTGTTTAAAAAAGCTACCCAGGCACCATTAGAAGTGACTAGCTTATTCCTTGAGAGAACCTTAGGCCATGTAAGATGAAACTACTCTGGGCAGATGTGTAATGGGCCAAGTCCATTTTGAATTTTAGCAACTACTCCTACCATCCCCCATCCTCACCCATGTGGTCTAGTGGAAAGTGCACGCCTGTGGAGTTTCAGAAACCTGAGACCCAAATCACTAATTAGCTATTTTGGTTTTAGGCAAGTTACTTAGCCACTCATGACTCAGTTTCTTTGTCATTGTCGAGTTAGTTGATCTAGTAGAATATGATTCCTTAGGTTCCCAGCTGCACACCTCTGTACAGATTCATGAATTCTGGAAAACTTTTTGTTTTAAACTCTGTGGTTGAATTTGTGGTCAGAGCGAAAGAGGAAACTTCGTGCTGTTTACTCCTCAGAAGAAACTAGTTGCCTGGTTTGTTTTTGTCGAGGGAAAGATTCAAGTAGCAAATTTAAATAGTAAATTTAAACTTTCATTTTGCAATGATAATTCATGTTATTTGAATGACCTTAGCATTAGCAGCTGATCCCTCCCATGAGAAATGGGACTGTCAGATATGCAGTATACTTGGTTTGGCATTTGTTTACATTACAGTTAATTTTGCTTGGATACATTTTCAGAGGTTCACCAGGGTTGTTGGGCTTTAGATAGGTGTCCTGTCAGAGGTTGGAAGTGATTGGGGTAAGAGGATTGGTAGAATTTAGCAGAAGTTTCGCTCCACTGTGGAAAAAGGTACATATTCTGTTGTACCTCCATTGTCCTCTGCAAAGCGTTGCCTTTTCTCCCACTGCTGGCACTGACTTCTGAATCTTCACAGAGATTTAATACCGATTCTGTGTAGTTCTTTAAAGTGTTTGTGGGACTGCTATATGTTACATATATACCTCTTTGGCCTCTCCTGAGCTGTGGTTTGCTTCCTTTTGGAAATTGCAACATGATCTCCAGGGTTTCAGGTTTCCTGATACCCTCCGTGGCAGATTTCTTTATAGTGTACACTTACCACATTAATTTGTTTTGAAAGTTTCATAACTTACTTTGAAATAATTTGAAACACTTATGTTTCAAATTCTGGGCTGGAAAGCTCTAGAGAACAGGATGTGACAGACAAGAGAGAAAAGAGAAGATTGGGAGGTGGGTGAAAGATTTTCAAATAGGAAGCCATAGCTGATATGTTAGGGGTTGCTAGAGAGGAGCATAGTCTGAAAAAATAATTTTCACAGGATATATGTTGTCTTTCCATTGATCCTATTATATTTTGAGTTCTCCACCAGCCCCCTCCCTACTTCTTTTGAAAAGATAGGGTCTCTCTTTGTTGCCCAGGCTGGAGTGCAGTGGCACGATTGTAGCTCACTACAGCCTTGACCTCCTGGGCTCCAGGGATCCTCTTGCCTCAGTCTCCCAAGGAGCTGGGACCACAGGTGTGCAGCACCGTGCCTAGCTAATTTTTAAATTTTTGGTAGAGACAGAGTCTTGCTTTGTTGACCAGGCTGGTCTTGAACTCCTGGACTCAAGCAGTTCTACTGCCTTAGCCTCCTAAGTAGCTGGAATTGCAGGCGTGAGACATCATGCCCAGCCCTCTTCACCTTTGCTGCCTTAATACATGCATACTGTTTCTTCTTCTAGACCCACTTCATAAAGAAGTAGTTCCCAAAACTTGAAAATCAGCTTGGAATGAGGAATTGATTTTCCTACAGACCAATGTTAAAATTGGTGCTTTAGTTCTCAGCCGTCTGGTAAAAGCCTTCTTGCCTCTTATGTAGCATACTATAGAATCTAGTTAGCCGGGCATGGTGGCTCACGCCTGTAATCCCAGCACTTTGGGAGGCCAAGGCAGGCGGATCACCCGAGGTCAGGAGTTTGAGATCAGCCTGGCCAACATGGTGAAACGCCGTCTCTACTAAAAATACAGAAATTAGCTGGGCATGGTGGTACGCACCTGTAATCCCAGCTACCTGGGAGGCTGAAGCAGGAGAATCACTTGAACCTGGGAGGCAGAGGTTGGAGTGAGCCAAGATTACACCACTGTACTCCAGCCTGGGTGACAGAGCAAGACTCCATATCAAAAAAAAAAAAAAAAAGAATCTAGTTACTCTCAAATACTGTTTCAGTGCAAAAATAGATTCTCAGCCCCAGTGTTCATTGATGTGATCTCAAGGATCCTGGTCTGCTCCAGCAGGAAGAGGGAGGGACTCCAGGCTTTGGTTCGGTGGCCAGTACTCCTGGGGCCAGCAGCCTGGTGAATACCCCCGGAAGTGGGGTCACTGAAACTGCTCTCAGGGCCCCCAGCTGTCAAATCTATAATTGCTTAACAAGGGGATATATTCTGAGAAATGACTCACTAGGCGATTTAGTCTTTGAGCAAACATTATAGCATGTACTTACACAAACCTAGATGGCAGAGCCTACTACGCACCTAGGCTAGATGGTATAGCCTATCACTCCTAGGCTGCAGACCTGAACAGCATGTTACTGTACTGAATACCGTAGACAGCTGTAACACAATGGTAAGTATCTGTGTATCGAAACGTAGAAAGGGCACAGTAAAAATATGCTATTATAATCTTCAGGGACCACTGTCATGTATGTGGTCTGTCATTAATTGAAATGTCTTCATGCAGTGCATAACTAATTGCTCTGGGTGCATTCTTGGTTAGGAAGGATTTCCAATAAGAGGTGTATAAGAGAAATGGAGTGATACGGGGATGTGTGGAGTGGATGTGTTTCTGTGAGAGACTGTTGACGTTTGGATGCCAGGTTCAAGGGCACTGCCTCTATAAAGGTGGATCTGGCCTGTCCTTGTAGATCCTATATTGTGATAATGTCAGGATTGCCCAAGGATGAATAGCACATTAATCTCTCATAATCTTAGGTGCTTCACTAAGTATAATTGAGTCTTAGGGGTGAGAATAATTTTCATTATTTTGGTCTGTAGTCAGCTCCTGATCACCACTGCAATTTCAAAAGATCTCAATTTAGTGTTTCCCTGCTTCTGAATAGGTCTAGTGGCTGCCTTCTTTTTCCTTAGTCTTATCTTGCCAGAATTTTAAATGTAATTGATGTCACCTGCAATTTTATGAAGTCTTAAACACGGAGTTGCACATTAAGTCATTTAAAACACCGTGGCATTTATTTTCACAATTGGTTGCCTTTTGTTTATAAGTAAAGCTTTTACTGCTTGTGCAGTTTTTTTCCCTCTGGTGGTCTTCATTTTCACTTTTCTTGTCCTTTCTTTAAAATGACCTTGAATTGGTAAACTGCACTTCTCAGCAACCTCCTCCACTTACCACCATTTGGTGTAGGCACATTGAATGTTTGCTGTTTTTTATGTTGGTTTAAACCGAATATAATTAGGACAGAGAATTTTTTCAGAATCTGATGGAAAACATGTGCTGCGTATATATTCAGTGGTTACGTTCTATGGGCTTCGATGTTTGCATCCTGCTTGTTCCTTTTCTGAACACAGATAGTTATTTGAGTTGAATTAGCTATTTGTTGATTGGCCATTTTGCAAGTTAATTGTTTTTGAAAACAAGATACTAATTTAATTGAAGCTTACTTTGATAGTGATTGTACCAACTTCCAAACTTACCATAGGTTTCCATATTCCATTGAAGCTACTTTTGATCTTTAAGATGCTACATTACTGGTATGAAATCTCTCATAGTTGTGGGGAAAAGATGATATAAGAAGCTTCAGGCTGGGCACAGTGGCTCACGCCTGCAATGCCAGAACTGTGGGAGGCTGAGGCAGGTGGATCACTTGAGGCCAAGAGTTCAAGACCAGCCTGGCCAACATGGTGAAACTCCATTCTCTACTAAAAATACAAAAATTAGCTGAGTGTGATGGTACCCGCCTGTAATTCCAGCTATAGGGAGGCTGAGGCAGGAGGATTGCTTGAGCCTGGGAGACGGAGGTTGCAGTGAGCTGAGATTGCACCACTGCACTCCAGCTTGGATGACAGAGAAGTCTCCATCTCAAAAAAAAAAAAAAAAAGAAACTTCAGATTTTATTTTGTTGCAGATTAAGTAAAAAACTAAAAATCGAATGAAACATGGTTTTAGGTACCTTCTGACAAACAACTGGGGGACATGCTGGGTCAGTGCTGCCCACACTTTTCCTAGCTGTGTATTTTCTTACCTTTAGTTGTTTTTCTTGTTGAACTCTTCTAGTTCTAGTTCTTTCTGTTTTGTGTTTGTGTGTGTGTGTGTGTGTGTGTCTATTTTTGTTTGTTTGTTTTTGAGACAAAGTTTCGCTCTTGTTGCCCAAGCTGGAGTGCAATAGCGTGATCTCGGCTCACTGCAATCTCCCACTCCCGGGTTCAAGCAATTCTCCTGCCTCAGCCCCCTGAGTAGCTGGGATTACAGGCATGTGCCACCATGCCCAGCTCCATTCTTTGTACTTTTTTTTTTTAGTAGAAATGGAGTTTCACCATGTTAGCCAGGATGGTATCGAACTCTTGACCTCAAGTGATCTACCTGCCGCTGCCTCCCCAGGTGCTGGGATTACAGGCGTGAGCCACCACTCCCAGCCATTTTTTGTTTCTGTTTGTTTATACTGTCATATTTAGTATTTATACATCTTTTTCTCCCAAGCAAGGGATCTGCTGTTTTAATTGGATGATTATGTCAGAAGGCTCTTTTCTATACCTTGGCTAGAGCAGGTAGCTGAGAAGTCCTTTTTGCCACTAACATGTCCAGTACTTTGTGAAAATAACAAACTCATGTATGCATTTATATGAGAAATATTTTTATAAAGCAATTAACATGCCATGTGGACCATGGATCTTTCACTGATTCATGTGTTTTCAAGAAAACATGTTTTTATTTTTTCAATTGCATTGAATTTCCTTTAAAAAAAAAAACTGTTATTTCCAAAGATAAATTTCGTTTTCTACTTAGGAAAACAGATGACTCTTTCCCTAAAATGCCTTCTGTGAAATGACATGTGGAGCTGCTAGGCATTGTGAATCTGTTTTATTTACCCCCGTGGTACAAAAAGAAGGAAGGCAATTTTAGTTTCTTTAAAGAGACACTGGCCTGGGGTAAATAACAATTTAGTCCAGGTGGGCAGAAAAGAATGCTTATGACATTCTTTTCATCAGCTCCATGTGTAACCTCCAAGCAGGAGGTCAGGCAGTAAAACATTTGAGTGAACTGGTGAAATGTTTTGTATTTATTTACAAGGCACTTAATCACAAGACTGATCCCAATAAACTCAACAAGTCAGAGTGATGGAGGAAAGTATATGGGGCATGGAGAACAGTAAAAGTGGGGACTGGAGGGGCCTGTAGATTGCATTTAGCCTGCTCCTCTCTTCCCACTGTGGAGAGATGGCCATCAGTGCAGTGGTCATGGGTGAATTTGGTGAGGAATGTAATTAGGCCCATTCTGTTCCCACCTGCTGCTAAACAACTTGACATTTTCTTTTAGATTCAGGCATCCTGAAGCATTTAAATTGTTTTGCTGAATATTCTTCATTCTTTTCGTTTAACTTTCTTGAATCAGAACTTCTGTTCCACCATTCTTACTGTTGTATCTGTTGTGCTGGAGTTGATGACTTGATTTCATTGCTTACCACAGTCTAATTTAAAACAAAAGCATTCTAAAACCTTCTCAGTTTCGTTGTTTTAATTGTTACTATATATTTATTGGTTTAGATGTAGTTTGTAGAGAATCAAAGAAAGAAAAGAAGACAGTTTCTCTACATAAGAAGTTAATAACATTTTCTCCGCAAGAAAGCCTGCCATGTAGTAAGCTCTGGGGTCAGTAGTCACTCCCTGGCCTTTATTCTGCCGGCTTAGCTGTTGTTCAGTTTCTCATTGCATCGCTACCAAATGATAGGCAGACAGACTTTGGATCATACCCGACTGTTATGCTTTTACATATATGTATGTGTGTGTGTGTGTGTATATGTATATAACCCAGGCTGGAGTGCAGTGGCACGATCATAGCTTACTGCAACCTTGAACCTCCCGGGCTCAAGGGATCCTCTTACTTCAGCCTCCCAAGTAGCTAGTACTGCAGGCGCTAGCCACCATGCCCAGCTAATTTTTTATTTTTTACTTCGTTGCTGAGGTGCTCTCGAACTCCTGAGCTCAAGCCATCTGCCCGCCTCAGTCTCCCAAAGTGCTAGGATGACAATCGTGAGCCTCTGCATCCAGCCTGTTTTTTTATATTTTGAATAAAAGATTTCATGGGGTAGGAGGGTTACACTCTTTGTGAATATTAGTAATCCAGATTAATTTGAAAGAACTTTCATTTAATATGCTACTCAGCAAACAGTGTATACAAGCAATTATCTCTATCACCTGGCAGAAGGCTAGGCAGAATTGGTTTAACGAGTAAGTAAGAATAATTTAGTGTTAGCCCGCTGTACGAATGAGAGTGCTTTAGTATCTAAAACTGTCCCTGGAGTATATCAATGTATATTAATAAGTTACTTCAGTATATTATGGACCAGCGAGCATTATTGAGAACTCACTGTGTTGCAAGTATGGGGCAGGGACTATGAAAATAAATAAGGTGGAGATGGCGGGGGGTGGGGGAACAGACTCAATCAGACCATTTTTGGAGTAGTGAGGGCTTTGATACAGGAATGCAATGCTGTATAAAGGTGGTTCACTTTTGATTCCTGACTTTTTTTTTTTTTTTTTTTTTGAGACAGAATCCTGCTCTGTCATCCAGGCTGGAGTGCAGTGGTGCGATCTCAGCTCACTGCAACCTCTACCTCCCAGGTTCAAGCTATTCTCCTGCCTCAGCCTCCCAAGTAGCTGGGATTACAGGTGCCCGTCACCATAGCTGGCTGATTTTTATATTTTTAGTAGAGATGGGGTTTCACCATTTTAGCCAGGCTGGTCTCGAACTTCTGACCTCAGGTGATCAGCTTGCCTTGGCCTCCCAAAGTGCTGGGATTACAGGCGTGAACCACCGATTCTGGCCTGTTTTGTTTTTTTAATTAAAGACAGTTATCAAATTATCTAGGAAATTAGTTTAAAGCCAACATGCCTAAAATATAAAACAGAACACAAGGCAGATAGTCTTCGGATATTTACCTCAAGCTACCATCTATTGTATCTTGCTGCCTGAATGTAAAGACTGTTTTCGAAGAGTAGCTCCTTAATTTTACCTCTTTTTTTTTTTTTTGGTCTCAGTTTAGCTGAATATAACTTTATCTAAAATAAAGTGAAAGCTGTTGTATTTAGTGGTAGCACAAATAACAGGGTAACTGTACTGCTTTTTTATTCTGTCCCACTTGCACCCAGCTGACCCATCTGCCTAGTGGGATTTTAGATGGTTTCAGTCCTTGAGCTCAAGGGAGCCTAGAGGAAGTTCCTTTTTAAAGATTCATCCTCTCCATGTGAATAAACTCCTTGGTCATTATCTACTGTTTTTTCATTCTTTGTGAAACATATCATCTACCACAGTAGATAATAGAGGATAATACTATTCAAGACAAAAGCCTGTATTTGTAATAGTTTGTGTAATATAACATATTTAGTATGTTTACTGACCTTAATGAAAGGAAGATGTGAAATAAAGTATTGTCGTTATGGGGATATCATTTATCAGATTCTAAAGAGGGCTGTTTTTGAATCTGATTAGGGAGTTTCTTTTATTAGTAGTGATGAATATAGAGTAATGGTTTGGATATCATGGTGTCATATTTTAGTCGGGTAGAAATACCTCTAACATTTTGATGTGATGTGTTTTTCATCCTCTCCAAAACAATAATTTCATCTTTGGGAAGAGAAATCCTTCCCATCCATGATGGACTTTCAGATGCAGTACCCAGTTTAATCTTTTATTGTTTACCATATGCTAAGTGAAATAAATATGGTAGCTAAATATGAAAGAAATATGGTAGAGGGGTTGTGAAAAGATACCAAAGCATTGTTCCTTCTGGGGAGGATTTTATGTTTTTTATATTTTAAGTACCTTCTTTAGAGGTCTTTGTATTTTAAGCTTTCTATATTTTATTTTATTTTTAGAGATGGAGTCTCTCTCCGTCACCCATGCTGGAATGCAGTGGCATGATCTTGGCTCACTGCAACAACCACCTCCCTGGCTCAAGTGATCCTCCCACCTTAGCCTCCCAAGTAGCTGAGATTACAGGCACATGCCACCACTCTTGGCTAATTCTTGTATTTTCTGTAGAAACAGGGTTTCTGTATATTGGCCAGGCTGGTCTCAAACTCCTGACCTCAAGCAATCTGCCCACCTTGGATCACAGATAAAAAACTTTCTATAGCTTAGTCCCTTCCCTTTTCCTCCCTATTCCCCCTGCCTCCAATTCTGTTTTTCTTTCCATGTCATCTCAGAAGAAAGGTAAATTTCACTTTGTTGATGCGTTCTCATATTTTCATTTATGGTGTCTGATTAGTGCTAAGATTTGTGGATAGCATTTCTTACGTTAGCTTTTTTTTTTTTTTAATGTTATCATCATTAAATTTGTTGGGTTGACCTAGCAATACCATCTCAAGCTTGAGATTCAGTGTGCACTTTGTCTTCAGTTAATCTTAACCTTCGTGGTTAGTGTGCCAAGGAGACATGTGAAGGCTTTTCCCTTCTCCATTTAGTTTCCTTAAGTTTTAATGCAGTAATTAGAAAGGAAGAAATATCATGTGTAAAATATATACATACATAAAATTTGTTTATGGGAAAATTTAATAGTACACCTACCGTGCCTTCACAGAGATGGAGGTGACCATGCCTTTGAGGCAGAAGGAGGTAGCTGTGCAGGGCTGATGATTGCCCTGTGAAACATGTGGACACGACATTGTGAAGGCTTAGAGGTGGGACCAATTACATTTGCCTGGATGGCGGGTGACAGCCTTAGCAGAGGAGGATAGAGCTGGGCCTGGAAAGATGGATAGGACATATTTGGTGGGAAGATGAGAAAGAATGTCTCCAGGAGGAAAGAGGGAACATGAACTGTGAGAAAGTGGAGAGCAGATGCCTTAAAGTTCAAGGCATATTCCGGAAGCCAGGAGGAGTTTGCCTGGTGCGTAGCGTGGGTGGGGTGGGTTGGGGAACAGGAATTGCCATCAAGTGGGGATATGATAGTAACAAAGGAATGTGTGTGCCTTTTCTGTTTGCAAAGATTAGAATTTCCCTCGATGGGACACTTAGCACCTGCCTGCCTCTCCAAGCTTTTTTTAATATCAAAATTAATCCAGTGTTTTCAAACAAACACTGCCTTTCTGTTTCCTTTGAATCTGTTCCCAAGGAAAATAAATATTTACAGTCCTGGTCGTACTGTGTATTTCCCCGGTAAGCTTTTAGTAGTAGGTAACTTCAAACACACTTTACAAACCACATTTTGTGTGTGTTTTGCTCTAGTGCTAATCTGGCAAGAATGATGTCCAGCAGGAAAGTCAACATATCTTCATAAGCCATCTGCTTCATAGGAATGCTAGCTTTCTGGCAGATGTCATATCAGCCCGGCATACACTGCACAGTGATGACTCTTTTAAATATATTCCAGTAGGGACAGCAACATCTTTCATTGGTCACTGCCATTTTTGCAAAGGATAGTCAGAAGGTCTGTGAATTACTTTTCAATTCATATGTGGTACCTTGGCCTCTTGCACTGTCAGCATTGAAAACAAAACCAAAACACAGAAGACACCATAGAGAAATTATTCCTACCCCTTCAGTAGTGTGGCTTCAGCTGTGAAAAAAGGAAGGGTGAAGACGCTGTAAGCAAGGATTTGTTGTTATTTTAATGTTGGGCTCATCAGCTGTGCAGGTGCCAATACGGAGAGATTTTCTGGAGAACCTGGCGGTGGCAGGGTTAATCTAGCTCTTCTGGGCTGGGGTGGAGGTGTACTTCCTGCTTTTATGTTTTTGAAAGAAGAGTGCGGGAAATTATACCTAGCTATTAAGAGCTTTGAAAATTTGAGTACAAAGCTCTTTATCAGATATGGGTGGCCTCACTGAGAACGTCAGCCCAGTTGCAGTTTTTCCAAGAAAGTTGTATTTTGCCAAATGTAACTTTTCCAAGGTCAGTGATATAGCAAGGTATTTCTAAAAAGAAGGAAGTAAAAAGGAAAATCTCTTTTATGGGATTAAAAATTCAGTAAGTATCCTGAACTCAGTTTTTTTTTTCACATTTGAGAATGATTTGTATTTATACTAGCAATAAAGAATCCTAAGAAGAAATTAAGAAAACAATTCCTGTTGCAGTAGCACTAAAAATATTTAAATATTTAGAAACAAATTTCTCCAAGGAGGCACACTGAAAAACCATAAAACATCAAGGACAGAAATATCAGATTTAAATAAATGAAAAGATATTCCCTGCTTATGAATTATTTGGAAGCAATTGTTAACATGATAGCACCACTCAAAGCAATATACAGATTCAGTGCAATTTTTACTAAAACCCTATTGGCTTATTTTTTTTTCATTAACTAGAGAAGCTGATCCTAAAATATATATAGAATTACAGTAGACCCTTAATAGTCAAACAATCTTGGAAAAAAAAATAGGAAGACTCACATTTTCTAATTTCAAAACTCACTACAAATCTCCAGAAAACAAAAGAATGTGGCGCTGGCAGCAGGATAGGCATATTATCATTAAAAAAAGTGAATAATGGGTACTTTGACATCTTAGAGGATTTTTTTCTCCCAAATGCTGAACTCAGTTTTTAAAAACTCCATTAACTAATGTGTAAATTTTTCATTGTCTTTTAATCCCTGAAGTAAGGCTTTTTTTTCTGCTTATGGAGGGATTTTTCTGCTGATTTATTGATAGTTGACTGTTCAGAAGGCATGGAAAAGGTGCCATTCCTTGGGCTCTGTTGCCATTTGATTTATTTAGAAGATGTAATAGGCCAGGCGTGATGACTCACGCCTGTAATCCCAGCACTTTGGGAGGCCAAGGCGGGTGGACCACGAGGTCGAGAGATCAAGACCATCCTGGCCAACATGGTGAAACCCAATCTCTACTAAAAATACAAAAATTAGCTGGGCGTGGTGGCACATGTCTGTAATCCCAGCTACTCTGGACGCTGGGGCAGGAGAATCACTTGAACCCGGGAGGCAGAGGTTGCAGTGAGCCGAGATCACGCCACTACACTCCAGCCACGCTACTGCACTCCAGCCTGGCAACAGAGCAAGACTCTGTTTCAAACAGAAAAGATGTAATAGGAAGAATTTCTGTTCTTCCTGTTAGTTCTGCTCAGTCACGGCAGTGGGTGATGGAGGGAGATGGATGCTTGTTTATTGTTGGATACAGGAGGGGAGTTGCCGGGAGACGCAACGAAGTTAAGAGGGCTTCTGTTTAGCATGTGACGTGTGCTGATGCCTCCAGTGCCTGCTCTGGTCCACACGCTGGGTTTAGGGGCTCTCAGATTCTCTGCTTTGTTCAATTCTCTCAACAGTTCTTATTCCCCTTCTAAAGAGGAAGGACCGGAGGGCACACAGCAAGTCTCTTTTGCAGCCTTAAATGTGTGGTGTTGCACAGAGTGGTTTGAGCTGGGGTCTTGGGGTGAAGGTCTGATTGGATGATGGAGGAGTTGGCACACATCCT
Organism: Cacajao melanocephalus; assembly: GCA_963573385.1. Lineage (NCBI taxonomy): Eukaryota > Metazoa > Chordata > Mammalia > Primates > Pitheciidae > Cacajao > Cacajao melanocephalus. Next base: position 14,241 of record CAUYLG010037818.1, read on the forward strand.
CACTATTATTTTCAGTAGTGTGGGGACTGCCCGAGTCAGCCCCACCTGCCTGGCTGAAGGCACATGAAAACTCAGGCACCAGGGAGGGGGACCCCAGGCTCAGGGAATCAGACTCTCTAGTGGTGTAGCCTGGGAATTTGCACCTTTACAAATTCCTTGGTGCCTTTTCAGTTGTCAAACCACTGGTTAATACTTTCCTTTCCACAGAGGACTGCTCTAAGCCTATATGGCAAATTTGGAAAATCTTCCCTCAAATGCTTCATCTGTGGGATGGTGGGTGAGTGGCCTGGAGCGATTCTTAAGCATCAGTAGGACCCATACATGCAGCAGGTCTTAAAATCGTGGTTGCTTCCTGATGTCTTTGTAGTGTTTGAGGGCTTTCAAGCACTAGGTTTATTGCCTTTTAAAATGGGGTGTTTTATCCTGTTTGAGGACTACCTCAGCCTGTTAATTTTGCCCCCTGAGGCTACATGTTGACTCTGCCCGCTGCTCTGGAATTTGTAGCCTGGGAGCATCCAGATGGTAAAAGACCCCCTGGAGTTACTAAGTCAACTCTCAAAATTATCCTTGATTTTAAAAAGACAAGGACAGGAAAAAGAAAAAAGGGGCGGGTGCCAGGGGGAGACCTTTCACAATTGGGCGGGTCCTGGAATTCTCTCTCTATTTCAAGTATTTTTCTTGCAATAATGGGGCTGCTGCTGCTTCTAATGATGATGATGGTGAACAAGAGTAACAACACAGCAACCAAAAATAATAAAAATAGCAGGAATTTCATGAGGATCAACTCTTTGCCAAGCACTGTGCTAAATACCTTGCACACATTATCTCATTTAATCTTTACGACCACCCTATGAAATAGGTACCATTATTATTGCCCCCATTTTACCTATGGAGAAACTGAGGCAGAAAAAATTAAGCTCAAGTGACATAGCTATTAATAGCAGATGTGGGATTCGAACTTTGTGAAGTCTGACTTGGAAGCCCAGGCACAAGATGGAATGCAGGTTAAAAATCCAAATGCCTAGGGGGCTAAGCAGGAGGACTGAATGAGTAAAGCACACCTGTAGCACACAGAGAGTGGTGGGACTGTGGCCAAGCACAGAATGCTTGCCCTGTCAATGAGGGTAGTCAGTTAAGTCCCAGATCATTGTGCCTAGGCTGAAATTCAGGCCAGTGTGATCAGATTTTTTTTTCAAGAACTATTGGAAATCGGTATTTTTATGTGAGATATTTTGATGTTTAAATGGTGGCAACATGTTCAGATTTTTGAAGAACACTGAGCCAAACAAACATCGGATTGTAAGCAGGGTCTTAAATCTGTTTTGTTTACTGCCACTTGCACATCTAGAACAGTGCTTGGCACATAGTAGGTACATGTTTGTGAAACAGATGATTGAATATTTGTGGACTGCATGGCACTTGCAGGCAGTCAGTTTCCAGCTTCTTCTCTACTGCTTCCCCCAACTACCTTTTAGGTTTTTCTGCTGCTTCCTTTCTCAGACCAGGTAATTTTTCATTTTTCAGCTAAATATTTAGACCATATGCACTGGATTTGGTGGCTCACGCCTGTAATCCCAGCACTTTGGGAGGCCAAGGCGGGCGGATCACGAGGTCAGGAGTTCAAGACCATCCTGGCCAACATGGTAAAACCCCATCTCTACTACAGATATAAAAATTAGCCGGGCGTGGTGGTGGGTGCCTGTAATCCAAGCTACTCTGGAGGCTGAGGCAGGAGAATCGCATGAACCCAGGAGGCAGAGGTGGTAGTGAGCCAATAGCGTGCCACTGCACTCCAACCTGGGGGACAGAGTGAGACGCTGTCTTAAAAAATAAATAAATAAATAAAAATAAAAAAATATGTATATATACACACACACATACACACACACATACCATATGTACTTCAAAGGTTACATCCTTCTAGTTTGAATTGGTGTTTGGACCAGGATTCTTGGTGGTTTCCATGAACTTGACTACTTTAGGTACTTCATATAAGTGGAATCATTCAGAATTTGGCTTTTTGTGACTGACTGACTGTGTCAGTTGTACCCAAGGGAATTTAATTTTATTAAATTTCCCAGGAAGAAGGAGCATGCCAGACCCCATGGAGCCCCATGGAGAAGCAGCAGGATTGGTCAGGAGGCAGAAGGAGTGAGGGGACAGCCTAGGCCAAACCCTTATTTTGTTTTCCTTAGGAAAGGTGAGGTAGGAGAGGGTAAGAACTGGAAAGTTTGAGTAATTTTGGTAGGCTTTGGGGTACAGCAGTCTGGTGCCTGGCCCTGGGTGGATTTAGGGCAAGGGGGAACACTGGCTTGCTGTATGAGAGTCTGATAAAGGAGATGGTTGGGGATGTGGGCACTGAGTTGGCGAGTTTGCACATGGAAAATGTGCTGGGGTAGGGGCCTCAGAATTGACTAGCCCTCTAAGAATTGACTAGCCCTGGGAGGTGCAGTCTCTCTGCAGTCAGCAAGGACATAAATCCAAGACAATCAAGAAGGCAGAAAATAATACAATGTAGTTTATAGCAATTTGCCCTGGGATGGATGCCAAACAGAGAATTATAAAATGTAAAAAAAGACAGAACGCTTAATCCACTCAGCATGATATCCTCAAGGTTCATCCATGTTGTAGCATGTATCAGAATTTCCTTCCATTGTATGTAGAGACCACAAGTTGTTTATCCATCCGTTCATGTGTTGATAGACACTTCGGTTGCTTCCACCTTTTGCCTGCCATGAATAATGCTGCTGTGACACGGGTGTGCAAGTATCTCTTCAAGAGTCTGTTTTAAATTCTTTTGGGTCTATACACAGAAAGAGAATCCATGGATCCTAAAGTAATTCTGTTTTTAATTTTCTAAAGGTCCTGCTGAACTGTTTTCTATAGCAGCTGCACCTTCTGTATTCCCACCAACAGTGCACAAGAGTTCCAGTTTTTCCTGTGTCCTCGTCAACACTTACTATTTTCTTTCTTTTTTTTTGATGGGGCCATCCTGTGAGGCAATACCTTATTGTCTTTGTGGCTTTGATTTCTACTGATGATTAGTGATGCTAAGCATCTTTTCATATGCTTTTTAGTGATTCCTTTGTATTTTACAATTTAGTAGTCTGTGTTTTTAAATTGAGTTACACAATTTAAGTCTTTGAGTTTCAAGAGTTATAAAAATGTGTTTTTTATTATTACCTTTTGTAGCACGGGAAAATCTTCTCAAGGTGGTTGCTTTTTTGCACAGAAAGGCAAAGGCTTATCCAATCAGCCTAACTTCAGAAGGTGTTAAAGAATCAGAAACTAGCAATGGCTTCAAAAGCAGGAGGATCACTTGAGACGAGGAGTTTGAGACCAGCTTGCTTGGGCAACCCAGTGAGAGGTGGTTATAAAAATAAAAAATAACTTAGTTGGGCCTGATAGCGTGTGCCTGTAGTTGCAGAATTCAGGTGCTAAGGTAGGAGACTTGCTTGAGTCCAGTAGTTCGAGGCCACAGTGAACTGTGACTGTGCCACTGCACTCCAGCTTGGCTGACAGAGCAAGACCTTATCTCTTAAAAAACAAAAACAAACAAACAAAAAACTGGAAACTAAAGCTGGGGACTCTAGCTTTAAGTGCATGGAGGACAGATCATTCATTCACAGAGGACCTACTATGCGGTAACTAAGGCATAGAACTGCCCAGAGCAAGTCCAAACATATGGAGGCAGTCTCTTAGCTATGTGTCCAATGTGGAGGGGTCGCCTTACATCCTGAGAGCACTTCTCTATGGAACTGATTAAACTTTTTGGGGTGAGGTTAGGAGGGCAAATCAGGTGAAGAAGTAGAACTAAGTGTGAGCTTTTATTCAGAAAGCTGAACCATCTGATAATGGCAGAGTTTAGTGTATTCAGAAAGGATTGACAAACTAAAGCGGACCTATAGGAAAAGTAAATACTTGATCTTTATATTTCATTACAATGTCATTACAGGCATATACCATTTTACTGTGTTTCACATCTGTTTGATTCACATTACTGCTTTCTTTTACAGATTGAAGGTTTGTGACAACCCTGCACTGAGCAAGTCTGTTTTTCCAATAGCATGTGCTCACTTCTTGTCTCTGTCACATTTTGGCATTCTCACAATATTTCAAACACTTTCATTATCATGATATCTGTTAAAGTGATCTGTGATCAGGGATCTTTAATGTTAATGTTGTAGTTGTTTTGGGGTGTCACTAACTGTGCCCACATAATATGGCAAACTAAATTGATAAAAGTTGTGTGTGTTTTGACTGTTCCATGAATCAGCCGCTCTCTCCCTTCTCTCTCCCTCTCCTCCTGCCTTCCTGCTCCCTGAGACACAACAGTGTTGAAATGAGGCCAATTAAGAACCCTACAGTGACCTCAACAACATCTAGAAATGATTAAATGTAGTGAGGGACGCATATTGAAAGACAAGATAGCCTGACAGCTAGGCCTCTTGTGAGGATGCCGTTTGTGAATGAAAGGAAAAGTTCTTGAAAGAAATAAAAAACGCGACTCCAGTGAACCACATGAATGATAAGACAGCAAAACGGCCTTATTGCTGATAGGGAGAAAAATTGAGTGGTCTGGATAGATTGAACCAACCACAAACTTCCCTTAAGCCAAAGCCTAATCAGAGCTAAGCCCTAACTCTCTTCAATTCTCTGGAGACGGAGGGAGGTAAGGAAGCTGCAGAAGAAAAGTTGGGGCTAGTAGAGGTTGATTCATGAAGTTTAAGAAAGAAGCTATTTCCATAACATGAAAGTACAAGTTTAAGCAGGAAGTGCTGGTGTAGAAGCTGCAGCAAGTTATTCAGAAGATCTAGCTGAGGTCACTGATGAAGGTGGCTACACTAAATAGCAGATTTTCAATGTGGATGAAGCAGCTTTCTCTAGGAGTTTCATAGCTAGAGAGAAGTCAGTGCCTGGCTTCAAAACTTCAAGGGACAGGCTGACTTTCTTCTTAGGGGCTGCTGCGGCTGATGACTTTAAAGTGCTCATTGATCATTCCCCAAATCCTAGAGTCTTTAGGAACTATGCTAAATCTATTCTACCTATGCTCTATCAGTGGAAAAATAAAGCCTGGATGATAGCACATCTGTTTTCAGCACGGTTTACTGAATATTTTAAGGTCACTGTTGAGACCTACAGATCAAACAATTTCTTTCAAAATATTATTGCTCATTGACAATGCATCTTATTGCTCAAGAGCTCTGATGCAGATGTATATAAGAAGATGAATGTTGCTTTCATGCCTGCTAACACAACATCCATTCTGCAGCCCATGGATCAAGGAGCAGTTTCAACTTTCAAGTCTTATTATTTAAAAAATACATTTTGTACGGCTATAGCTGCCATAGTGATTCCTGTAATGGATCTGGGCACAGTAAATTGCAAACCTGGAACAGATTTACCATTCTCAATGCCATTAATAACATTCCCACTTCATGGGAGGAGGTTAAAATATCAATAATAACAGGAGTTTGGAAGATGTTGATTCAAACTGTCATGAATGACTCAGGGATTCAAACTTTAGCAGAGGAAGTAACTGCACATGTGGTGGAAATAGCAAGAGAACTAGAATTAGAAGTGGAGACTGAAGATGGGACTGAATTGCTGTAATCTTGTGATAAAACTTGAAAAGATGAGGAGTATTTTACTGATGAGCAAAGAAAGTGGTTTCCTGAGATGAAATCTACTCCTGGTGATGATGCTGTGAACACTGTTGAAATGACAAGAAAGGACTTAGAATATTACATAATGCTTAGTTCATAAAACAGTGGCAGAGTATGACAGGATTGACTCCAATTTTGAAAGACATTCTACTGTGGGTAAAATGCTGTCAAATAGCATTGAGTGCTCCAGAGAAATCTTTCATGAAAGGAAGACTCAACTGATGTGATAGACTTCATTGTCTTATTTTAAAAAATGGCCACAGCCACCCAACTTCCAGCAGCCACCATGCTGATCAGCAGTCGTCAACATCAAGGCAAGACCCTCCACCAGCAAAAACATTAGGTCTTGCTGGAGGCTTAGATGATCCTTAGCCTTTTTTAGCAATACAGTATTTTTTTTTCCTTAGAGACAGGGTCTCGTTATGTTGCGCACGCTGATGTGCTGTGACTTTCACGGGTACAGTCATAGCTCACTGCAGCCTGGAACTCCTGGGCTCGATGGATCCTTCTGTCTCAGTCTCCTGAGTAGTGGGGACTACAATAAAGCATTTTAAAATTAAGGTATCTTGGTTTTTTTAGACATGATGCTGTTGCACATTTTATAGACGTATAGTGTAAAACAAACGTAACTTTTATATGCACTGGGAAAGCAAAATGTTTGTGTGTCTAGCTTTATCGTGAGATTCGTCTTATCGAAGCAGTATGGAGACAAACTCACAATGTCTTTAAGATACGCCTGTGATTAATACTGACTAGAACAAAAGAATGTTGATCCCATCACTTTTGTGCAAATAATAGTCATATCTACTGTCCCCAAATCCTAGAAAAATATAAATTTAACTCTGTGACAGCTAATTTGTAGTTTCATTGTTAAAAGGTGTTCTATACATGTCTTGAAAATGTTATTCTAGGGTGAGCTATACTGACTCAGGATTAATTGAAAAAAGGTATATATGCTGAGGTCTTGACTTCTGAGATGTCCTTTCCTGATAGAGCATTGACGCAGGATTAACCATATCTGTAGCCTTAGAGGCAGGAGGCATTCCTGCCTTTCTGGTTTGCAGACATGGAGGGCTGCAAAGGATGGGGGTGGGGCATGGTAGTGGAGAATGTTAGCCAGTTGGTTAATGGTTAACCCTTGCAACGTGCCGGAGATACACCTAATCTTTGATGAGACCTACTGCTGATAATGAATAATGGTTAACCGTTCCTTACCTTTGACTAAGGCCGTATACCTTGCATAGTTCATTTTTTAAAATATGTGGAACTGTGAAGTTTTTTTTTTTCTTTTGCACATAAAACTTACATATCACAGAAGTTTTATGACTCATGCCTGGCAAAGAAAGCAGGTGGTATCCATGAATAGTTTGTCATCTTTTAGAGACTCGTAGAATGATTGCTATCGAATTTTCATTTAACTTGAATACAGCTGTGTAGAGACCAATGTAAAGCGGTCCTTTCCTCAGTACAAAACACACACAAAAAACGTGCCTGACCTCTTGTTAGCAGATGCGTCCTTTTAGTGTGTTATGTTGCAAATGCCAGTGAGACATTTTTACTTATGAGGACCAGTCATCTGGGCTGGAAAAATATTTTTAAAAGAAAATAAACAAAGGGAGGAAAGAAAAATTCGAGGTCTCCCTCCCCTCACAGGGGCTGTTTTGGGCTGGGTGCAGTGTCAATTATCTGATGGCTGACTCAGGAAGAGAGCCACCTGCATCCCTAGTTAATGAGTATTGGCCACCTGGGAGAACCCCACTACCACGAAGATGCAATTTCAGTTTTACCATTTGTCACATACAACTAAAGGTTTTGGCATTCTTGCCTACTTAAGAAACATTCTGTAAACATTAGAAATAGTTTTAATATTTATTTATTTTATTTTATTCTTTTAGATATAGGGTCTCTGTCTTCCAGATTGTAGTGCAGTAGCACTATCACAACTCACTGTAGCCTTGAACTCTGGAACTCAGGTGGTCCTCCCATCTCAGCCTCAGGAGTAGCTGGAATGACAGGCACATGCAATGAACACCCAGCTCATTTAAAAAAAAAATATATATATATATATATATATATTAGATGGAGTCTCACTCTGTCACCCAGGCTGGAATTCGAGTCTCACTCTGTCACCCAGGCTGGAGTGCAATGCCATGATCTCAGCTCACTGCAACCTCCCACTCCCGGGTTCAAGCAATTATCCTGCCTCAGCCTCCTGAGTAGCTGGGATTACAGGCATTTGCCACCACGCCTGGCTAATTTTTTGTATCTTTAGTAGAGGGGTTGCATCATGTTGGCCAGGCTGGTCTTGAACTCCTGACCTCGTGATCTGCCCGCCTCAGCCTCCCAAAGTGTTGGGATTATAGGCGTTAGCCACCGCACCAGGCACCCCCAAAAAACAAACAAAAAACCCATTTTTTTTTTAAAAGAGTTGGGGCCTCCTGTGTTGCCCAATCTGGTCTTGAATTCCTGGCCTCAAGCAGTTCTCCCACTGTGGCCTCCCATAGCGTTGAGGTTACAGGGTGTGAGCACCGTGCCTGGCCAGTTTTTATATTTAGGAAAAAAGCTAGCGGGAATTGGTTCTTCCCAGTTCTGAGAAGTTTGTGATTAATGATATTGATGATTCCTAACTTGTTATCAGAGTCCTAGTTTCCTTTCTTCAGTAATCTAATGAATCGTCCTCGGCTTCCCTTCTTCATAGTAATCTCACTGCTGCCTACGCGTGGTTTACATGGACAGTGTCTCTCTGTCTCTGTCTCTGGGTTTAGGTTTACCTCTAAGAGAGTTCATTGTAAATCCATGCTGAACTGACTATTTGGTCTGAGTTGGAAAATTTTTTTGCTTATTACAAACTTGAGTTTTTTGAAACAAGGTCTAACTCTGTTGTCCAGACAGGAGTCCAGTGGCACAATAATAGCTTAGTGCAGTCTCAAACTCCCAGACTCAAGTGATCCTCCTGCCTCAGTCTCCTGAATAGCTGGGACTACAGACACATGCCACCATGCTGAATAATTTTAAAAGGTTTTGGTAGAGGTGAGGTCTTGCTGTGTTGCCCAGGCATGTCTCAAATTCCTGAGTTCAAGCAATACTCCAACTTTGGCCTCTCAAAGTGTTGGAATTACAGGCGTGAACCACTGCACTCACCTGCAAACCGTTAAGAAAAAAGTAAGGAAATTAGCTGGGCGTGGTGGTGCATGCCTGTAATCCCAACTGAGGCAGGAGAATCGCTTGAACCCAGGAGGCGGAGGTTGTGGTGAGCCAAGATCGTGCCATTGCACTCCAGCCTGGGTAACAAGAGCAAAACTCTGTCTCAAAAAATAATAGTAATACTTACTCTGTTTTCATGGATTAAGTTTTCTGTGTTTAACCACCTCTCATATGGCTTAATAAGAGTCACACTGTAATACTATTAATATATGAAAAGACAAGTTTGGCATTTTACCCAGTTCCACGAGATGAATTGCACTATTTATCACATCATTCCTTGAACTTTGGTGTTGACTTAAAATTGTACAGCCTATCAATGAAGAATACATTTTTCTCTTTGCTATATTTAGTTTCCTCAAGCTGCTCTTGGGCATGGTGAATCATTTCATTGTTAGTGTTTTACGTAGTTTCTAGCAGTAATGAATAATTACCAAGGACCAGATGTTTTTAAACCTTTCCTCTAATGCCCACAGCCATCCTTCCGAGTTAATCTGCCTTTTCTTCATATTAATGATGAGGGACCTGAGGCTCCACATGTCCCACAGATGTTGTCATTCCAGGGCAGTCATTTGCTGGCTTCAGATTTCTTTCAATAATAAAAAAATTTTTTTAATGAAGACATTAGATAGGCTGTAACAAATTACCCCTTTTCCCCTTCTGTGAGAGCCAAGGTTCCTTATATACGTTAAAATCTGGTGAGACCTGTGGTGAATTGATTGAATCTGTCTGCCCCTGAGTCATTTCTGAAACATTAGGAGGTTGTCCTTCTTAAGAGATTTCAGCACTTCACTCAGTGAGCCGGTTGCCTCAAGCCACTTGTATTTGGAACCATAAAAGAGTTGTCAGTTCACCCAGTTGAAGGAGGAGGGTGTTGGTGGCTTGCTTTGTTGCCGGAAAGACGGATCTGATTATAAGAAGCCTCTCAAGTAGAGAGTTGAATCCAAAAGAACTAGGAGAATCTGGGTGTTTAAACAAAGTTTGAATTGACATGGGATGTTGAGATTGCAGCTTGTTTAGGAAGGGAAGAGGTTAAGATCTCTGACTCCTTCTAATTGGGAGTCTGTGTCCAGAGTCTGTCTTTGTCCCAGGCTGCTAAGATTATTTTTCCAGTGTCTTTGATAATTGCCACAGATATGCAAGAATATGGACACATGTGAGTATGTCTTACATATTCGGGGGAATATTTTTCAGGAAACTTTCATTTTGGGGCATATCCTCATTGATACATCGGAATAAAATATAAAGCAAAAATGGTATAAACTGGAATTGTGATTCATCATCTAGAATGAGAAAATGTCACTCATTTGTGGACATTTGTAGACAATGTGTGACATTTTCTCATTCTAGATGAGGTTGCTTCAAGAGTGTTGCTGAAACACTCTTGAAGGTAGAAGCATTTGCCCTTTCTCGTCCTCAAGCCTGCTGGCACAGAAGTGTCACGGGGGTAAGAGTTCCTGTAGGAAATGTAATGGCTTTTGAAGTTCAGTTTCCTTTAATGTGAAGAGGTTTCTGTATTCGAGACATAAAACAAAACTGAGTATTATTTTCTTTTTAGGAGTTGTCTCATAGGCAATCTAAAAAAAAATGAATGCTTAAATTAGAAATAATATAACAAATTTATGGAGCATTTGGTTGCTTAACCATTTAAAAAATGCAGTTATGTGAACTTTGGCAAACTTTCTGAATTCACGTAAATGGATTATTTTACTATGTAAAGTGTTAGCTTTAAAGTTTTCTTTTGAGGGAAGAGATAAATATGTTAAAATTATATTTGCTTTTGTTTGGATGGCTGAAAGATGAATATGATGCAAATTTTAAAAGTACAAATCTTTTTTGTGTACGGTAAAAAGTTTTCATTCCACTCCTGCTCAGCAACCTCCTGGTCCACCTTCCAGAGGCTAACAGTTGATAGTTATTAATATATTCTTCACAGAGATTTTGTATGTATACTAGCGTATATATCCTTACCTTCTTTCCCCACACACTCTTTCTGCTGATCAATCTCTCTAGTGTTTTATACTAGTATGGTCTCTTATTTTTTTGGCAGGCATTAATTCCAGTATATGTAGAGCCGCCTCATTCATTCATTCATTCATTTTTTTCTGTTACATGTACATGCTGTCCACATAACCTCTCTGTGGTGCAGTTTCTAGGTTGCTTCTAGATTTTGCAATTAATGAAGAATTTTCTCACACAACTAGGAGTCTTAGAATTAATTCCTATAAGTGGAATGCTGGGTCAAAGGGCATGGGCCGCTGGGTGTGGTGGTTAGCATCTGTTATCCCAGTACTTTGGGAGGCAGAGGTGGGAGGATTGCTTGAGTCCAGGAGTTTGAGACTAGCCTGGGTAACATAGTGAGGCTGTGTCTACAAAATAAAAAAATTAGCCAAGGGTGGTGGCGCATACCTGTAGTCATAGCTTTTCAGGAGACTGAGGTGTGAGGATCGCTTGAGTCCAGGAGGTTGAGGCCATTGTGAGCTATGATCACACCACTGTACTTCAGCCTAAGCAACAGAGTGAGACCTTGTCTTTTAAATTAAAACAAGGATCTCTCAGGGGAAAAAAAAATTTTTTTAAGAGGTGTGGGCATATGAGCATTTTAAATTTTAATTTATATGGCCAAATTACTTGCCAAGGAAATTATACCAAATTATACCATCAGCAATATACTGTGGTTCCTCGTAGACTATTGGCTTTGAAGGCATTTTCTTGGGGATGGGAAATTGAGAATTTTAAAATATGCATCTTTAGGTATATAATATGTTGAGTACATGTATATATTCAGATATATTTCCATATATTTCATTATTGAGTAATCATACTTGATTCTCTTTTTGGAAGCTAGGTAAGGTTATGTGGCAGTTTTCAAACATTGAAAGCTATTAGGTTGGGAAAATATAGATAATAAGGTAATTTGAGGAACTTTTAGTTTCTTGCCCTTTCTTTCTCTCTTACATCCCTCTGAATTATTTAAGATCCAATTGAGTCTTGCCTTCTTTTGTGAAACTGTCCACAATTATTCCAGTTTTTTTTCCTGGGATAGCAGAGCCTGTACTCAGTGGTATGCTTTTATTAGAATGAATCTGTACAGTATCATGTTTGTGTGCCATGTTAGGAGACTCACAGCGTTAGAAGGGAAAGAGCAAGGAGGAGCTTAACTCTTGGCTTTGCCTTGCGATTTTTATCTAGCTCTTGGAACAGAAACAAGAACCTTCAATAGATACTATTTTCTTATTTTTAAGACCCTCACCCAGTACTTTATTATAATATTTTAAGCATAACTTGTATTATTTTTTCTGAATATAAAATTAATAGACCATTGTAGAAAACATAATGTAGAACATTTGATAAAACAAAATAAAAATACCCAGAACCTATCAGCCATAAGTACTCATGACCATCATTTCTTTTGTCCCTCCCTCCCTCTGCTTCCCTCCCCACCCCATTTCTCTCTCTCTTGCTCTCTCTTGTTTCTGATGAAATTGACAGCAGCATGCTGATGTAGTTTTATGTTCTTTTTTTTTTTTTTTAACCCTAAGAATAGCTGATGGCTTGGGGTATTTGCTCATGGAACTTTATATACATAATATGAAATGTAGAGAAAGTTTTGAAAAAAGAGTTTAGAAATAAAATTATAATACTGCATTTGTTTTTACCACTCGGTAATATGTGGTAAGCTGCCTGTCTCGGGAGTATATATAGATCAGTCTAGTTCTTATAAATGTTTGTATCTTTGCACCAGGTCCCATAGGCTTCTAGTGATACCATGTTTTCCCTATTATAAATAATGCAAAAGTGACACCTTTTTACATAGATGTATGTAGAACCTTGTAGCATAGATTAAAAGTGGAATGACTGGGTTCAAGGCCGTGCACACTTAAATTTTGATGGATAATGCCAAATTTCCGCTTAAAATGTTTTACCTGTGTGTATTCCAATAAATAGCCTCCCTATCCTCATCAGCTCTGAAAATGATCACTTTAATTTTTTTTAACTTGATAGATAAAAACATTGCCTCTTATGCATGTTTAATTTACATTTTCCTGATGGTAAGGTTGAATGTCTTCTTAGCTGTGTGTCTTTCAGCTATAAATTTTCCATTTTTCTATTTTCTAGTAGATTACTAGGATTTCTTTGATATTAGCTTTTTTGTCTGTTACATATATTGCAAGTATTTTCCTCCAGGTTGTTTTCTTTTTTTCTTTCTTTCCTTTTTTTTTTTTTTATTTTTTGTTTTTTCTTCCCCATAGAGCTCAATTTCTGGAGAGCAGGTTGTTGTTTGCTTATTTGTTTCATGCTGTCTTTAGCCATACAGGAGTTTCAATTTATTTAATACAATCTGTATGGTCTCTCAGTTTTGGATCTTATTTAAAAAAACCCTCCAATTTAAAATGTATTTTCTTATTTTTTTTTCCTGGCAATTTTATGATTTTGTTTTCTTGCAAAGACTGAGCTAGACTGAAGGAATGATTTAACTTTATTCTTTTTCCTCTGTAGTTTAATCATGAAAATGGATGTATTTTTATATAGGATTTTTATGATTTACCAAAGCAGTTCTGTGGAATATGTTAGATATTAAGTTAAAACTGAATCATAGAAATTCAGATTATGGATAAATTGTTCTTTAGGACTTTTAAAATCTCTCTCTAGCTGTCATTTAGTTGCTAATAGTGTTCTCTGGTCCCTCAGGGATCCCAGGATTTGGGTAGTGGGTAAGGAGGGTTTAAAAAGAATATATAGGTGTCATCAAATCAGTTCTGTTTTCATCTGTTATATTTTATTTGAAAATAAAGGTGCTGCTTAAAACAAGAAAAACAGAAAAGCCACGATTTGCTAATCCATTGGAAGTTTGGGGAGTAGGACAGGTACTAGTAACTCATTTTCCCCAAGGGGTTTCAGTGAATTGGGTCATGCATGAGGTCCGTGTGCAGTATATCTAGAATTCCTTGCCCTGAGGACCTTGGCTGAGCTCCGCTGACAGGGCTGGGCTAAGCCTAACACTTGGCTAAGCCCTATCCTGTTACAGTTTTAAAGTATATTCCGCAGTGTGACCTTCTGCTCTACAACACTTTACACACTATTATTCCACGTTTCCTCCTGGATACCTCTCTCATCTGTTCACTGGGATCTAGTTATGCAGAAGCAATAAATACTGCAGAGCATAAATATTTTTGTTAGGAACTGAAGTACATTTCTAAATCTGAGCACAAAACTGAAATGGAAAATTACTGAGCACATTATAAGCTCAGGACCAAGAATGCCAGGAGAGTTTTATTTTTTGTTTAGAAAAGAAACATGAAGTGTTGTTTATCTGTGGGTATAAAAAATGTATTAAAATAGCACATGATAATAATTCTAAAAAGCTTTTTTCCTTACCCATCTTAATTTGATAACACCAGTCTTGTCTAAGTACCTTTTCTCCTGGAATGGATTAATGGAACATTATTTCTTTAGACTTGAATTGTTGCAGATTTTCTGACCAATTCTTATTCCTCACCTTAATGGTACTTAGTTTACTTCAGAAGATTTGAATTAAATTTTGTTTCTGGTGTCCTCTTTCAAATCTCCTTTTTATTCCATCATTGTTGATTTTTAAACCACTGTCTCCCTACTTGTAATAGCTACAGTAATAGGTAATTATTAGGCATTGTTATCTGGGCCAGAGACTCTCATAATGCTTTACATACATTATCTTATTTAATCTGTTCACTGACCCTGTGACATGTTGTTACTGTTTTCATCTTACAGATGAGGAAACCGAGGCTCAGAGAGTTTAAATACTATGCCACAGATTTTACAGTTGGCTGAAACTCCAACGTAGTATTCAAATTCAGGGCTCTTTCTTCAGGGCCCAATCTTTTCACTATTATAATGCCTTTAGATTTTTTCCCTTCAATGAGTAACTCTGTGTGTCCCTTTCTGGGATGATGGTGAGAGAAGAGAAAATATATCTCACCTCAAATGCTGGTCTAGTTGTCAGACAGTTGCTTCTTGGTCCAAAGCAGTTTTAATGTGCGGTCATCTCTAAGACCTGTTGGGTTTCATGAGTCAAGCAAGAAGAATTCCAGGTCTTTCAGGCATCTCCTTCCCTGAAGTTCACTTGTGGTGAAGATGACACATGGTCAGTGTTTCTAATTCTATTTTGGTCTTCCTTTTCCTTGAATCTTGTCAAGGAACAGAACCACCCTTCCCCCTTCCCTCCCTCCCATTCACTAGTGTAGCAGTCAGTCAGTCTTAGAAACGTCATGAGAGGCCGCTCTTCCTTTAGACCTCCAGATGTTTTGTTAGCTTTAGTTCTCCCTCCTTTGTTCATGTAACGCTTCATTTATATGACCAGTTCATATTGTTTTGGCCGTTAGGTTCTGGGTATTTTTATTTCTGTTTTATAAAATGTTTTATATTTCTTATGTTTTCTGTAATGGTCATTATTAATTTTATATTCAGAAAAAATACAAGTTATACTTAAAATGTAACAAAATACTGGGGGAGGATCTTAAAAATAAGAAAATAATATCTATTGAATGACCAATTTGCCCAGCCACATTTGTGTTTCTTAAAGGAACACAGATATAACTATGAATTCTAATACCTTTCATGGTATTCTCATTATGCATATACAATGGGAGACACTCTTTTGTCTTATTTATAGCCAAAGATGCTTTGTTGCATACAGTATGAAACAATATGATTTTTAACCATACAGTTTTACTGTGATCTAAGGATCAACATGATACAATTAATAGTGCTCCGTAAATGTTAACAGTGCCAGCTTCTTTATTCTCAGCTGAGGTATCAATTCCCAGGGGAATGCTTATCTTGGGAGAAAAGATTAAGTTCAGGGTTATATGTGAAACATTTTCCCCTTTGTAACTTTGTAGAGAAACCTAAAGGATCCTTAAATGTCTAGCTCTAGAAGGAACCTGGGTTGGTTGACCAAGTGATTCCACCACCCCATTGTAAGAGGACTGACTTTATATTTGCTCAAAGCCTTGAGGTTAGTGGGGAAAGCGAAGCTGGGAACCAAGGGCAAAGTTGTTTATTATAAGAGGATTGGCTTTGGCCTATACTTCATTACTAATAACTAACATTTATTAACGCATGTCACTTACCGACCTAACCTGCAAAATCTAAACTCTCAGAACAGACTTTAGAGCTGTTTATTTTATAGATGAGACATACTGTTTAGCCTTTATTTTATAGATGAGACACTGATACTTAGAGAGGTTAAATAAATTGGTCAGTTGGTACGAGGTAGAGTCAGGACTTGAATTCAAGCATCTCTAGCTCCAGAGAGACCATCCTAGAATAAGTCCTTAACTTCAGTTCTCTTTCTCATGCATTTGTTCAGTCAGCCAACACAGTTGATGTGATGCCTGCTGCTAATGAGCACCCTACGAGGCTCTGGAGCTACAGAGTTGAATATAAAATGATCCATGACCTTGAGCAGCTCGTGACTGAATGCACAGTGGGACAAGTGCTGGGAGAGAGGGAGTCCTTGTCCAGGACTGAGCAAATCCAGAGATGAGGCATCCAACCTTAGAGAGGGGCAGTTGAGAGAACTTTCCTGGAAAGTTGACTCCAAATGAGTTCTGAAAGACAGATAGGAGTCAGCTGGATGAAGATTGGGAAGCATGGCCTCTCAGAAGCAATGCACTCAAAGGCTTGGAGATTAGAAATGGCATGGCGGTTCCATGGTTCCTGCTCTTTGCCTGTGACTGACGCATATGGGAAAAGGGTAGGCAAGGGTGGGGGCATGGTACAGATGGATACGTATTTGGTCTTGGCTCTGCCACTTCCTAGCTTTGTGTCCTTGAGCAAAACCTCAACCTCGTCAAGCCTCAGTTTCGTCATCCATAACATGAAGATAAATAATATACTTACCTCAGGACTGTTATGAGGGCTAAATGACATAGCTGAAAGTGCTTAACACCATGCGCGACACAGAATCCATGCTCAGTACATTGAAGGTGCGGTTATTAATCACCATCATTATTGTCACTATTTTTCTCTTCCTCGATATTTAGGTAGGCAAGACCCAGATCTTAAAGGACCTTTCTCAAACCATCTTATGTTGTCTTTCGATGCAGCCTTACCCACACCATGAACTAGGGAAATTCTGATATCTTTGAATGCTGGGTGGAAGGATAGAGAGAATTTTGTATTTTGAGAAGCAGTAACAAGCTCATTTTGATGAAATGTATTGCAACATAGCAGAGAGGTCAAGAGCCTTTTCTGATGTCTGTGCTTGTGATGGGAAAATTGTATTGAGGAAAAGGCAATAATATTACAGTGTCACTTTTGCAAAAATCTTCTTAAGCACAGCTGTCAAAAACCTCTTTCCAGAGAAGGCCATTTGCCCTCTGTGATCCTGAAGAATTCGTCCCCACTAGATTATGAGCTTTCTGAAGACAAAAGCCAGGTTGTACCTGTCTTTAGATCCACAGTGTCTGACACCTTTCAGTTGCTCAGTGAAAATGGGTGAAAGTTAATGATGCTCCTGAATGTTCTGGTATTTGGCATTTTACAAAGGGCAGATATTGTTAAGAAAAAGGTAAGACTTATGACAGCATGCTATTTGGTTCCTTTTACATGGTTTTTATGTGCTCAGCTCTGACACTGCCCTGCTTAGATGCTTTAATGATTTCGATTCTTTTGTGTGCCTGTACAGAGAGTTGTTTTGGAGATGATTAAAGTGTTTTATGGTAGGTAGGCTTTGTGAGAGCAGTACAGCTGTGTCTGTCTTCAACAGCTTTATCCCTGTTGTCTAGTGTAGTGCCTGGCCTCTACAAGGTACATGATAAACATTCATAATAATAAATTTCTATGAAAAATGTGAGTCAAATTATTCTGAAACATAGTCTTGATTTAACCAATTTCACTTACTTTTCTTGCCCCATAAGTGGAAAGATCATCTGTGGTCAGTACAAAGTTTAGTTTAAATTTGGGTGGAGAGGGTCTTAATGTTTAAAAGGTTGGCTTCTATGTTGTATGGTGTGTATAGGACCTTTGTGTCATTCATTGTTGTTATGTTTTAAGGGTAAGGTCTTTGGGCTGAATGGGGACAGTGTTCTAGGGTATGGACTTTGGGTCCTACCAGCTTAGTGCTGCATGTGTCTGCTTTTGTTAACATGACTGCAATGTTGGAGGAATATCACAGCATCTCTAGGAAAGCGATCCTGTAATGCTTGGTCCTCGTTCTCTCTCAAATGCAGATATTCATGTTGCCATTGGCCCAAGATCATATGGACAGTATCTGCCTCCTCTTCAATGCAGCCAGCCTATCTCTTATCTTTTAGGTCACTGCTTAACATTGTTAGCTCTCAACAAAAGGCTTTCAAGCCTTCTTCACAGCCTATTTGCCAACGTATATGTTGATGGAGCTTTTTTGCTCTGTTGCTCTTCTAATTGGATGTAACAGTTTTTGTTTTTTGTTTTTGAGACGGAGTCTTGTCTGTCATCCAGGTTGGAGTGCAGTGGCGTAATCTCTGCTCACTGCAACCTCCACTTCCTGGGTTCAAGCAATTCTGCTTCAGCCTCCTGAGTAGCAGATGTGCATCACCAAGCCTGGCTGATTCTTGTATTTTTAGCAGAGATGGGGGTTTCACCATGTTGGCCAGGCTGGTCTCGAACTCCTGACCTTAGGTGATCCTCCTGCCTCAGCCTCCCAGAGTGCTGGGATTATAGGCATGAGCCAGCTCGTCCTGCTGGATTTAACAGTCTTTGATGCACCGTCTTTAATTCTAGTCTGGCTAAGTTTGGGGGACCTCTCTTAAGGTGTTCCCTGCCTCTTCCTTCCTTCACTTTACTTTCTGTCTTTTCTTCTCCTTTTCTTTCTTTAGTCGTATGTGAACTACTCATGAATTAGTGACTTGAGGATGTGCTTTGGAAAATAGGCATATTTTACTTGAATTTGTTTTAGTACAGGAATTGGTTTAAGAGAAGTGGATGGAATGCAATTTGTGTTCATTTCTGCACTTGCCTCTGAAAATATAAAAGCATACAGATTTTTTTCCTCCAGTATTTATTATTTTGTGATAGGATGAAAAGAAAGTAGATGCTTTGGAGGGTCTGACCTAAGTGTGTAAATTAAATATGAATAGCTGAAGGTTGATGCGTCTGGGTGACATGGGATCAACTTTTCCAGATTTACGGAGATGGGCCAGAGTTAAAATATGGGATATGCCAGTTTGTCATGTAAACTTCTGAGAACTTTGGCATGTTTTGATTTTTTTTCACCACAATATTCAGATTGGCCTGTGTTCACTACTAGAGGGAATGTGAGAGGGTTCAGGGAGGTTGTTTTTGTTTTCCAGGCAGACGAGTAACAATACTTAGCAAATGCCCTTGGGTGTGTACCGCCAGCAAACACATACATTGGGTAAAGACCCTGATTTCTAGCTTCCCATTGCCTCTCATCTCAATTCTTTTTGTTCTGGGCCTTGGGTGGTCTAGCAACCTTGTTCCTATTGTCCCAACCCTAAGTACTCCAAAGAATCTATTTCTCTAATGTGGTACGTAGCTTTATACAACACTGGCAGCAGGTGGTGAGCTCTGACTTATATTTCCATTGGTAGAGACTTACTTTCCCGTACTCTAGAATGTAAGGAAAAATCCCAATAAAGGCTCATACTTTAAGACATTTTGGAAGATGGGAGACCACATAGCTTGATGGAGACAATATGAGCTCCATCACTAGCTAGTGTATCTTAGATAAGTTACTTAGACTCTATAAGGTTTGATTTACTCATCTGTAGACTGCGGATAATGCCTCTAAAGAGTTGATGACATGAGTATGGGAGATAACGTATGTACAGAGTTGAGTATAGAGGAAGTGCTCCATGCATGGTAACTATGATTTTTTGTTAAATTAGGGTTTGGTTTGGGGTCATGAACATTTATTGATCATAACTTATTAACATCCCTCCCTCTACCACTGCCCCCAGAGTAATTCTGATCATTATAAGTGCCAGCACCTGTGGATTTCTGTGAACAAGGAATCACCACTGAAACATAAAAGACTAGATGTTTTCAGCCCTTCATGCATTTAGGCGCAGAAGAGAAGTTCTCCATATTTGCGGTTACATTCACGTCTGTATTACTCAGTGGGTGTAGGTGAGGAGGTGGAAGTCTAGGTCAGTCGTACTTGAAATTTCTCTGTACGTCCACTTCTCCCAGCTCAGGGTCCATCAGCTCTTCCATATTCATCTGTTCTCAGAAATTACAGGAAGGAGAATTTCATACCATTTGTCTAATGAGGCCTTGATCCTGGGGGTTATCACACATTTCCCAAACTTGAATGAAATGCTCCTCTTGTTCCCCTTCCTGGAAGAATTCCAAAGCTTCCTTCAAGGTAGTCAAGGGGATCATTCCTTTCCCAAGAAGCATTCCTCTGTTCTGAGTCTAGGAGGCTTCATGGTGCTTTTTGTCTTGTGGCAGCTTCCTGGGAGAGACACAAAGCTCACTTATGAGTGCTCAGAATAAAAATACAAAACACAGTAAGTGCTCAATAATGTTAGCTAGGACAATGGTGATGGTGGTGCCTGATAAATGATTTAATCTCATTTATGCTCCATTTTCCCCTCCACCGTCCTTCCAGGATAATCAGCAGCACTAATACTCTGGTTAGACTCAGCTCAGTGCTTTCTATTCAATATGAGTAAGTGAGTATTGTTTACTGCTAAGCCAAGTGTGGTGTTTAGATAGCATTTTCTTTGTTGAACACATTTTTTGTTTTTCCATGAGTAAATGCCTCACCTTTTCATTCTCTCTGTTTTCTTTGAACATCTGACTGAGTCTTCCTACACACCTCGAACTGCCTTGTGAAACAAACGCCTCTTGTATAACTTTCCACGTGGTCCAACTTTTTTAGATAATCTCAGCACCTGGCACTTTGCTCCCCCTGAAGCATCGCTCTTGGAGACCGTTAGTGATTTTCTGTGCTCATCGGCATGGAGGAGGAATAAAGACATTCAAACAAGTCTCCTATTTTCAAGTCTTTCCCTACCCATAACCTACCCACTTACCTCACTAAACAAAGCACCTGGTAGGTACCTTGTGTCTCTAAATTTAAGTGTACAGACAGCAAGTTAAGTTTTCTCTGCCAGGTTTTCACCTTCTGTATTTATATTTTGTGTTGGGGGGTTTCTGAAACCCTTGTTTCATCAAACATGGAACTCTTCACATCTGTGTCTTGTTCTCATTGATTTGAAGTGATTTTTCATTTGGGAAAGGGAAACATCTGCTTTTTGCCACTTTAACTCAGCCGTCTCCTAACTTTTAGTTCCAAATTCATCTTCATTTATTATTTTTTAAAGAGATAGGATCTGTATCACCCAGGCTGAGTGCAGTAAAGCAATTATAGGATCATAGCTCACTGCAGCCTTGATCTCCCAGACTCCCAGACACAAGCTATCTTCCTGCCTCAGTGTCCTAAGTAGATAGGACCACAGGTGTATGCTGCCATGCCTGGCTAATTTTTACATTTTGGTAGAGACAAGGTCATACAGTGTTGATCAGGCTGGTCTTGAACTCCTGGGCTCAAGCGATCCTCATGCCTTGGCTTCCTGAAGTGCTGGGATTACAGGCATGAGCCACCACACCCGACACCAAATTCGTAATGATTGACTGGATTAAAATAACCATGTCAAGCAAGGAACTAAATACACCTGTATTTTCTAGACCCATTCTATGATTTCTTTTTCCTATTGTCCTATTCTTCATTATCTGATACAAATGATAGCATGATTATCTTTTGGAGGTGAAGGAGTCTT
Source organism: Cacajao melanocephalus (assembly GCA_963573385.1). Taxonomy (NCBI): domain Eukaryota; kingdom Metazoa; phylum Chordata; class Mammalia; order Primates; family Pitheciidae; genus Cacajao; species Cacajao melanocephalus. The sequence goes on from CAUYLG010037818.1 coordinate 35,881, forward strand.
TCTCTAGTGAGAATTATTTTCCTTCAAATGCAGATTTTATGGAAACTCCAACTGGCCTGCTCTGTGTTTTCTGTTAAATAATAAGCCCATCTCTATGAGTTAGGTGGTAAAGGTCACTTGTTTCATTTTAGTACTATAACTTAAAGAAAACAAGGAGAATTTAGAGTTAATAGAGAACCACTGAGATAATTAAAAGGTGAAGAAATAATACCTAAAAAGAGAAGGTAGGAAAGATAGGATTATTTACATTGGAGAATATGAGGGAGTGAATGTCATATAAGAGTTAAATATATAAAGGTGCAGTGTAGGGAAGATGGTGCCCACTTGCCCTTTTCAAAATAAAAGACTTCAAGAGGAAGTAGATTAAATTGGCAGTAGAATCTATAAATAGCATAACAGAGTATAAAAATAGCAGTAGAGTAAGTATATTTTACAAAGAAGAAATTTTAAGACAGTGAAGGTTGTTACTGGAATGAGCTATCAAGAGATGGGCATCTTGAATAATTTTTATTTAATAGTGTTTAGCTTCATCTACAGGTTCTAATTTAGCTCATAAATGACTAAGCGCCACTACTTTTTTTTGTGTGTTCACATCGGTTCATTTTGTCTTGAGTGTCTTGAGAGTATCCATGCACAGGTAGTAGAAAGAAGTCTTGATTCTTCACTCTGGCCTATTTTAATGTCTGTGTTGGAATCCTCCTTTACCAAGCTGACTTCAGTGCAGCAGTACTCTTGAGAACTAATGACTTTATAAGGCTCCAGTGTCTGTGTATATAAGACAGTTTTCAAAAATCACATGTAATAGATAACTAGAATATTGTAATTTTTATTCTTTTTTTTTTTTTTTTGAGAGTTTTGGCCTTTCGCTCTTGTTGCCCAGGCTGAGTGCAATGGCACGATCTTGGCTCATTGCAACCCCTCTGCCTCCTAGATTCAAGCAATTCTCCTGCCTCAGCCTCCCAAGTAGCTGGGATTACAGGTGCCTGCCAGCAGGCCTGGGTAATTTTTTTTTTTTTTTTTTTTTTTTTTGCATTTTCAGTTGAAATTGGGTTTAACCATATTGGCCAGGGTGGTCTTGAAAACCAGACCACAGGTGATCCACCACCTCAGCCTCCCAAAGTGCTGGGATTACAAGCGTGAGCCGCTGCACCCGGCAATTTTTATTCTTGTGCTGCATTTGTTTGGGCCTCCGATTGCTGCTGTTTCAAATGTTGCATTTACATGAAATAAA